>BRYF01000003.1:4657500-4660000 GCA_030159135.1 Actinidia polygama | reverse complement strand
TAGCATTTCTCTTGGAATAATTGCCTTAATTATTAAATAGACATTTATGATAATAACAGCCACCTTAGTCCCTGTTTGTTTTTGTTTTTTCTTTATTATTTTTTTAAAATAAACGGTTCATTTGTAGGTGGTCTCTAAGTGAGACCATATCATGTAGCCCATGCAATATTGGGTCCATCGATGTTCCAATTATGTAATGAAAATCTTTAATTTATAGATGTGGTTGAGTAGATCAAAAATAAAAATCGGATTGATCGGATATTAGTAATCACATGACCAAATTATATATTTTTTAATTAAAAAATAGACAAAAGTGTGATTTTGATAATAAACTATAAACGAAAATATAATGTGGTCCGATAACTTAGCTAAATATGTCTGATCAATCTATTTTTTTACTGCTACTCTACTCAGCAGTCTCTATGAAATGAACAATTATAATATTGCATGAATAGCACTGCACACCCTAAATTTGCAATCGTGGTTCGATACTAGCACTGATTAGAAAACTTAATCGAATAGATCAAATTTATTTTGAGTATTTTTCACAATACTAAAGTTCAATTTGCACTTTATACTTATTTTCTTAAATATTTTTCAATGTTTTAATTATGAATACGAGAGAAAAATTCAAGGGGTTTGGTTAAGTGGGAGGAGAGAGCAACTTAAGGAGTTTGCTGATAAAATATTAGAAGATCGAATTCTTCAAAGGCCAAACATTTTAAAAATTTGGATCGTTTGAAGTTTGTTTGATCATTAACTTCAAATTGGGTCAGACACTCATTACAAAAAAGAATAGAAATATAAATATTGATATGATGTGATTCCAACAAGATATGAGAATCAACCCATATAAGTCGATCCTAGAAGGAAGAATATAATCTAATCGTCCAAACACAGTGTCTATCTTCCGAATCTTCCGTTGGATGCCTATTATTGTCATCCACGTGGTCCAGGGAAAACCCGAATAAAACAAAAATCAAGGGCAAGATTGACAATTACAAATCAAGGTCCTTAAACACGGAAACAACACGGAGTTGCTATTTCTTCCAAATAGAGCCTGCATGAGTCACCACCTCCCTGACGAAAGGTTTTGGCCAACTGCACCTATTCTCTCTCTCTTATTGGGTAAATTTCACTCTGCCCCCTTTTAGTTTGGACCACGTGCAAAATTAATCCCAGTGATTTGTTGCCTAAAATGAGCCTGAGTGAATCACATTTTTAAGACAAAAAAAACTCGTACGATGTTTAAATTTTGTAAAGAACGTTACTTTCCTGATGCCTCCACGATATCACCCTTCTTCATCTCCCGCCACCCCCACAACTCCCCGTCCCTTCTTCCCATCCTTTTACCCTCGCATACGCATAATATGCGTTTATATGTATGTATGTATGTATGTATCTTTGTGTGAGAGGAAGAATAAAAGTGTATTATAGTGTATTTATTTACATGCTATATAAACGGATATTAAATGTGCACTTTAAACCAAAAATCACAAGCAAGTGGTTATTTTTAGGATAATTCGCACAGGGTCCAAACTACAAGGAAGGAAAGTGTGATTTACCCTTTATTCTCTCTCTCTCTCTCTCTCTTTCTTTCCGTTCTTATCAGGGTCAGGTTGGTACTCCCAAGTCCCAAGCAAAATGTCATTCATAAGTACGGCGATATCTCACCAGATAATATCTTTATTGCCATTTTGTGACATTAAAGATTTGTTTCTTTCCTATGCCCATTGTTTATCACCAAAAAATATTAATCGTATTATAATTATTATATATTTTTTAAAAACAAATACTGAGTTTTATTTTATAATTATTTTATACGGTAAGAGCCACTAATAATTTTTGTTAATCGAGAAAATAGAACAAACTAGCTAAAAAAACTTAGAAAATATTTTTACTTGACAAATTAGCTAAAAAAAAATTTAGTAGATATTTCTTAAATTTGAACAAAATTTTTATATTTTTAAATTCATCTCTTAAAAAAAACATAATTTTTTTAATAAATAATATTTTTTTATTAAAAATAAAAAAACTCAAAAATTAAAATAATTAATAAATTTTATAAAAAAATTAGACCAAACTGGACCCAAGAACAAAAATATAGTGCGTTTTTAGGAGAAGTGTCGAAATGATTACCCAAACAGTTTTTGGAAACTTAGAAGGGGCAAAATTGGAACTTTCACATTGGATTTTAGAATCTTTCGTGCACTGTATTTAAGTGGGGTGACGTTTATGTTCGTACCGTCCGCACTTGAATATGTCCTTCCTCACATACTTTCTCCACCGAATGAGCTGCCTCTACTTATCAGTTATCACCCAAAACTCTTACGAAAATGATTATTCCAATTCCCAAACTGCCCCTTTCTTTTCTCTCTATTTACCTCCCACCCTTTTTGTCCTTTCACGTACAGATCTGTAATGCTACCACAAAAAGACTCTTATACCACTACCTCCAACTTCAAAAATAGGGATGGTCATTTTTTATCCTTCCCGCATG
>BRYF01000003.1:4635000-4640000 GCA_030159135.1 Actinidia polygama | reverse complement strand
TGACAACTCAGCAGTCCCAATGACACGAAAAACTTTTTGTTCAATCCAATCCCTAACAATACCAAACGAAATTCCTCACAACTAACTCTGCAACCATTTAACTAGGTACTACAGGGGCTGGCAGGAGCCACGGCCCCTAAATATTTGGACAAAATAAATAATCTGTGCGTCTTCTACTGACTATGTTTCGATTTTCTTTTTCTTTTCTTTTACGGTAACCTTTAATCGAGAACGACCATGAAATAATGAATCAAAATACCTTTGTCAATACATTTTTTATGATTGTGATACCCAAGCTTTTTCTGGGGAAGGCTTTGCCTATAATTCATTAGGGGAATGGGTAAGATTGACTTCGTTCGGCAAATGAAAGCTTCCCACCCAAAAAGAAGGTAATGAAAACCACAAGTTTTATAAAAAAAAATAAAAAAATCTTTTTAAATTTGTTTGAAAGAAGAGAACCTAAAAAAATTGTAAAAAGTTCCGAATTCTTTTTTTTATTTTATGATCCCAAACGTTCCATTTTGTCATTTTGAAATTGAGAACCCGAGGGACTTGGCCGCGAAATTCTTAAATTGCCCAGTTTGGGATCAGTAAAGTAATTTAATTTTTTTTATTATTGACTTTTTAGATGGAACTTAAAAAGTATAGAAATTGTTATTAGATTTTAAAAAGAAGTTCAATGATGAAAAAAAATTGAAAATTAGAATTTTATAATATTAAGTGGAATTTTTAAAAATTTAATGAAGATTTTTAAAGATATTTTTGTCAACATAAACTAAAAATTATAAAATTTTGATCAAATAAAAAAATATTAAAAAATAATCCAAAAATATAAAAAAATATTTTAAATTTAAAAAAAAATCACTAAAGACGAATAACAATCATTTATGTTTTTGGGATACATATAGTTGTTTTTGTCTTTAGTGAGTTTTTTCAAATTAGATAAAAAAGAATTTAGTTTTTTTACTCCTTTTAATCAAGATGAATCTGACAAGTATAAAATTTTGATAAAATAATAAAAAAAACGTTATTAAAGGCAAAATAACTCGAAAATCAAGAAAACAAAAAAACTTACATCTCAGATTCTCAGTAGTTCACACCCACCACCTCCCTCTAAAATATGATACCATTTGACTTTCTTACATCTTTTTTAAAAAGTAAAATAAATAAAAAATATACGGTAAGAACCTAGGTCACATAGAGCGACAGGGAATGCGAATGCGAAAGCGGGAGCAGAGCGAGAACGTCTATGTTATATAATTTTTTTAATCAAAATATAATCATATATTTTAGGAGCGAGAGCGAGAGCAGAGCCTCAGTAGAAAAATTATGTAAGTAAGAACATATATTGGTTGGAAAATAAATTTTACACTCATTTTTTTATCAAATGCACTCTATTTTTTGTCCTTATTATAGAGTGCATTTGATAAAAAAAAAGTAAAAAATAAATTATCAAATACACTCCATAATAAATATAAAAAATATAGTGCATTTGATAAAAAAAAAAGGTGCAAAAATCATTTCTCTATTGGTTCAAGCAATTACAAAGTTGACAATTTTGAAGGGCTCCACGTGGTGGAAACTCGTCAAGAGGCGGTTTCACATACAGTAGACATGTTTTGGGCCCACTGTATCCGCTCTCCCGACACGGAGTTTGTTGGGAGGGGTGTAAAAACAACGCGTCGAAAGAGCCGTTGGATCCAGGCTCTTCGGTTATTGGAATAATTACATTTTTATTCCTTATATTTTTCTCAAAATATTATTTTGCACATCTTAATTGTGTCGGTTAATCACTTATATTTTAAGTCAATTATTATTGTAACCCTTCTCAATGAAGGGCCATGTGGCCTATGTTTGTGAGGTTACAGTCTCTTTTCATCACTAAGTTAAACAGTATACGAACAAAAGAGTAACAATGATAAATAATCTAAAATATAATATTTAACTGGCACAAGTAAAAGCGAAAACGTGTAAAGTAAGATATTACTAAAAGTATAAGGCTAAAGAGTGAGCATTTAGTTCCCCGTCACTTGATTGTTAAATGGATCATAAATTAATATAATGTTGGGACTTCTTTACCTAACAATTTAATTTTTTGTATTTAACACATTTTTTCCTCATTCCACCCACGTAAATAAATAAATAAATAAACTCATACCCTACGATGATAAACCTAAGAAAAAAAGTTGCATGAAAATTACTCCCACCCCCCAAAAAAATATTATATATTACATACCGACTACATGTGAAGGGAAGTGTTAAAACAGTCCCACATTACTTGGCATTAAATGAGTCATGACTTAATACGAACTTGGAACCTTTATACTTAATGGCTTAAGATTTTGAATTAGGTACAAAGTTTAACACAAGGCATGACAAGATTCTAAGTTAAAGGTTATAAGTAAAATAAAAATAAAAGATTGGGGAGTGTAATTTACTCCTGAAAAATATTTTTGGGGTATTTTTTGCTTCAATTCAAATGTACAAACTTATAGACGCAAATAACTCTTTAACTTATATTTCATATAATCCAATATTCAATAACTCTACTTGAATTATTCATCTAGTGAATTTAAAGTTATCAATATCAATTTCAGCAACCAATGGAAGGCTATCATTAATTGCTAATTCATTTTTTTACATGAAAACAATGCATAAGAAAACGATCATCAAATTATTAGTATTCATTTTTTTTATTAATGGCAAACGAAAATTTTTATTGATAAAAAAAAATAGTTTTTGCTCCACCGTAAATATAGTAACTTATATACACGTAAACCCTAAGTCTGGACTTGGATTCAAAAAAATTCTTTTAGTCAATTTAAAATTTGTATTTCTTAATAGTTGCGAATTAAGGGCATTATATGTGGTGTGTTCTCAATTTGCACAAAATAAATATTTAAGAACTTTCCTTATTTATCATGTGGAGTTTTATTTGATTTTTTTCAATATTTTTAGTATAATTAGAATTGATATAGCTATGTCAATTTGCACTAAGTAAATATTTGATAAATTATCTTCTTTATCATGTGGAGTAAATATTTAAGAAATTTTACTTGTTTCGTTGATAACTTCTCATTTTTTTAAAAAATATTTATTGATAATTTATTATTTATTATCTTGTGTAATATTGTTTATACGATAATTTAAAAGTTAATTATTTTTTAATATAAAAATAATATTAATAATATTTTATTTTTTACTTTAAAATTTTATTATTATTAATTTATTTACGTTAGTTTTATATTGAGCTTGGTAAGAATAGAAATTTAGAAAGGCTTACTTTTATTACTAAACATCTTCTCAATATATAATACAACCAATAACCTAAGTAAGGAAAGTTAATAAAGGAAAATAAAGAGAAGATCATTTAGATAATAAATTATGGTCAACATGACCTATTATAAATTAACTAAATTAAGGAATCTTCCTAATAAGATCAAGGAATGAATCTTCTAATTCCAACACTCCCCCTCACGCTGAGGCGAATATATCGACGAGTCCCACCTTGACAAGAGATGATTACAGCAATGAAGGTTCAATAGACTCCACAGATGGGCCACATCTAACCGATGTGAAAAAATTCAACACGCTCCCGCACGTGTGGCACACGCCAAACACGCGAATTACGGAAATAGGAAAACGTGAGAACCACCGATGTGAAAAAATTCAACACGCGCCCGCACGTATGACACACACTAAACACGCGGATTACGGACATAGAAAACGTGAGAATAAACATGGCTGTGCTGCGACTGCTGGACTGCGTGGCTGCGCTAGAGGCTCAGACAATATCCCAAACGACTGATGGTGAAGAAAAAAAGAAAAAGAAAAAATACTGGATAATATTCCAGCGACGGCAGAGCCGCCGCCGGTGGCGGAAGCGGAGGAGGCTGACCAAGAGCAACTGACTCTGATACCAAATAGAAATTTAGAAAGGCTTAATTTTATTACTAAACATCTTCTCAATATATAATACAACCAATAACCTAAGTAAGGAAAGTTAATAAAGGAAAATAAAGAGAAGATCATTTAGAGAATAAATTATGGTCAACATGACCTATTATAAATTAACTAAATTAAGGAATTTTCCTAATAAGATTAAGGAATGAATCTTCTAATTCCAACAGTAAGTACTCAAAATAAAGTTTTTAAACATTAATTATTTTTTTTAGAATAAATACCTTAAAAATGATTAATTGTAATTTTCTCTATTTTTGTTCTTGTTTGCAGTTTCTTTTGTCAACGGAAGTGGAACTCGCGAGTCTGGAAGTTATCAGTCTATCGGCAACCGTGTTTATAGTGGGACCTTCCGAGGATCCCATGTGCAATTAACTACTGAATCTTTTCCTTTGAAATAATGATTTTATCTTTTTTTGCCCTTAATTGCATTTTTTTTTAAATTTATTAAATAAAATTACTTCAATATCTTTGTATTTATATTGTTTAATTTATTTTTGATCAAATATTTTAAATATTCCCTTTTCTCAAATTACACTATTTTTGTTTAAATTCTTATTAGGTAAAATTACTTAAACACTTTTATATTTATATTTTAAAAAAAATAACTAATATTTATATATTTAAAATTAATTAAATACTTAAATATTTTTGCACACTTTGCACGTATATTTATATATTTTTTATATATTTCAATGCACTTTATACACACGTTTTTTTCACCCGTCAATATATTTTTTTGTCCATTAACCAATATTTATTGGCAGATGATTAATATTTTTTTACATTTTTTTATTAATTTCGTGGCGTGCCAATATTTTTGTCAAAGAAATTGCATTTTTTTGGTTAATTTCATTAATTCATTTTATAATTAATTAAAATAATATAATAAATTCTATTTAAATCACTTAAACTCCTTTACTTCAACCAACTATAAAAGAGTGAAATCCCAGGGAGAGAACCATTAAATTAAGAGTAGTGATAGGTACACACCCATTTTTGGGTGTGTACAAGCCACACCCACTTTGGCCCTCTCACAA
>BRYF01000003.1:4605000-4610000 GCA_030159135.1 Actinidia polygama | reverse complement strand
TTCAGCGCGCCTCGCCTGGGGAATTTCGATCAAGGGATTCGTCAATTTTATGGAAAGTCGGAAATATTACTACTATACTATTTTGTTTGGCAGGTTAATTAAGTTCACCTCCAACTTTTTCTCTTAATAGAAAAAAATATGACATAATTTAAAAAAAAAAATTAAGTTAACTTGAATTTTGTATCCAAACACCAACTAATTCTCTTTTTTTCAAGGGAGGAATTCGTAGAATAAGTCATGAAATGCAATTTTTTTTTCTATTTATGAAGAAAAAAATCGCGTTTGGAAATGAGAGTCCGTTGTTTCCAAAACATGCTTTTATAGATTTTTATATACATATCCATCACCTATTGAGTTATGTGATTAGTATTTTTTTCAAAAAACATTACCAAACACAATATAAAGTAGCATTCGTAAATATGGTAATATAGGAAAATTCAGCATCTACTTTTTAGTAAAACAATAAATCATCTTTTGGGTGGACTGACTAAAAACTTTTATTATTACACAAACTTGATGGTAAAAAATTCTACATTACTTATGGTAATGTGAAATAATGAACTCTTGTGGGCAGTAAAGTATACGCCTTTCGGTTCATTTTTGGAAATATAAAAAGGTGAGAGTACTTGCTTTGAATTCCCAAAACCAAAGGGGAAAATTAGTCATATTTCGGTGCTTGATAGTGAGAAATGGGTTTTACATGGGAAAATTAGTACTTAGTTTAGAGAGTACAATTATGTTTACTCATCTAATAAAGTGTGTGATGAACATTGGTGAAAGCACACACTTGATTAATGAAAATACAATGATAATGTTCACTCACTTGACAGATAAGTAACGTTAATACAGATACCACGTGTCTCCATTAGTAATAAGTGATGTTAAATTTTTAAGTAGGTGAATAAAATTACACTTTATTTTCAAAAATTATAGAATAATGTCACGCAATCATAGAAAACCGTGAAAATTATTTCTTTTCACTTTTTGAAATATTAAAGTATAATATATCTTTCAATTCTTTTGTTGGAATGTTTTGTACTTTTGACTAATGCACAACCTCAGACAATTTGCTCCACTTTAATCATCAGTCCCAAAAAAGGTAACAAGTGTCCTAATCATGTTATCTGTGGGTAATAATGTAATAACATCTTTCCTAATGGGTAACATAATCAAAATGTCAAGAAAGGGAGTAGAAAAGTGTAACGATATTTACACTTTTTTTTATTTCGTTTTTAGTTTTGGAGTGAGAGGCAACTTGAGGAAATTTGATAAATTTTTTCTTTCTTTTGTGTCGAACAATTACAACTCATTCATATTTTTATAAACAGTTCTATTAACTACAGTTCACTCTGATAGAGGTTAATGAACATTTTATATTAATATTTATATATTTTAATACACTTTATAAATATTTAAACACTTTCCAAGTGTATACAACACATATTTTTGCCCTAGCCGGGGTTGGTTTTTCCTTTTAGAAATGTCAAGAGCAAGCATTGAGATAAAAGAAAAAGTTGTTGGTGATAAATCAGTACTTGGGCCTGTAAGAGAAGGGTAGAAGAATCTTTTATGGATTTGGAAACAATGATGAAATAGGACAAGAAATCATTAACCTCCACACCTGATGTTGTGCCATAGACATTGAAAAAAATGTCACCCTTGTTTAGAGATTGCCATAATTGGAGACAAAGCATGTGAATTGCAGCTCCATTTTCAAACTAGTGGGGCTTACAAAAGGGTTACAAATTATTGCAATGTCTAAAAGAAGAATATGTGTAAGTCAGAAAGCTTGAGTTAAAATATTCATACTGTGAAATTTAATTCTCTCTCTCTTTCCTAAAATCTTTTTTTTCTTTACATTTTAATTAAGTTTTAGCCATCCTAATTGAGCTAAAGACAACAACAATAATCTCTACTCTTCTTTTATTTCACTTAAATATTCTTTTAGCATATTTTTTTATTTTTTAAAAAATGAATTTTTGAACTGACTTAGAATGCTGAGAGAGCAGCAAGAAATTCATTTTATATGTTGAGGAGGTGAATAGTAATCTCGCATGTGAAGGGAGTCAATGTGTCATCATTTAAAATATATGAGGTGGTTTAGTAGGATCAAGATTTTGGTGAGAAAATAAAAATAAAAAATATAAATGATCCAATTGTCCTAAGCGGTTGAATCACCTAACTTTTCTATTTCTATTTTAATTTTTTTTTACGAAATTCCTAATTCAAACACAACCTTGGGAGTTGATTAGAGTTTATTCTAATTTTAGTCACCGCTTTCTATTTTAAAGTAAAATTAGAAATACATTTTCTTGATCATTTGGCTTGCAATTGCTTAAAGTTATTCTGACTGGTCTAACCAAGGTTAGTCTCACTTTTGTCAATTATCAAACTTATCATCTTCGTACAATTACATTTTTACATATTTATTTTTTTCTCGAGGAGACGGTTTAGGTATTTGTTAAAAAAATTGGATAATATAAATAAAAATAAAATATAACTCATTTTAATGTAATTGTTCTTAAAAAAAGGAAAAATAAGGCTATGGTGGTGTAGCCTAGGGATGTTAAAAGAAACGCGGATTAAACCGAGCATATTGAACCAAACTAGTGAAATTTGGTTGGTTTTTTAGCTTAAAACGGTTTGATCGATTTTGAAAATGGAAAAAAAACATATTTTGATTTGGCATCGTTTAAAAAATTAAAAACCGTTTCAAACTAAAACCGTTCAATTAAAAAGAGTCATCTTTAAAGTGACCAGACTAGTACAATGTTACTATATCCCAACCTAACCCATGGAACCTTAGACACCAAAATCTGTATCCTAGAATAAAACATGAGTACCATTTACTTAGGTTTAATTACTATTAGTTTGGGTTTTCGTTAAACATGAGGCTCCAGAGTTTCTTCGGGATCCACGAAGATAATGGGCCTACAGATCTTATCTGTCAGCCCAAAGGACTATTTGTGAACCCATACGGTGTCAAAAGCCCACAGACCAAACACACGCTTACACAACAGAGAGAAAAACGGGCCAATAATATATATATTATGACCAGCTTGGTGGCATTGATTAGTTCTATTGGAAGGTAAATGTGCGTGTTCAGACTTATTTTTAATTCAAATTAACTGTAAGACTATTGTACTCGCGCAAATATAAAGTGAGTCATGTTTTTAAGAAGAAAACGCACACATAAAATCTCTAAATATTCCAACATATGCTATTTTCAAAAAAAAATTAAAGCTCTATTATATCCATCTTTTACCATCCACCTATAATCGTTTCTTTTCCTTCCCTTTACCGTCACCCCTCACTCCTCCCCTACCACCATAGTCCAAGAGCGGGGATATGTATATACATAGAGGTGTATGGATTTAGTTTATTAGAGAGAGAATATGAATATTTATGTTACTTTATAACTTTCATTAATAGATGATGTGGGTAAAAACAGCAAGATTACTATTCACAAAGGATGGTTTCGCCCATATATCTCGCGATTGGTATCAGCGGAAATACGTACCCGTCTCGCCCTCTTGGCAGGACTATTATCTCGCCCCCGTCTAGTGTCCACCTATGAGAAGACCCCCCACGTGAATCTCTCTCCACACGGGAACTGCAATATTCGCTCCGGCAGTCTTGTCTATAATCTCGGGTTACTCTCCAGTTGGCAAGATATCCTAATTCATCTCCACTATCTCCGAGATAGACTTCCAAACAGATCCATCCAAAGATCTCGGCACGATCTCCGCATAATTCTCCATCGCTCCACTATATAAAGGCCGCTCTCCTTTACTTCGAAGGTACGCTCAAGACACACATCTCACTGTGTTATTGCATGAATAGAGCTTTGCTTTACTTCTTCTCCTCATATCGCCTTCATCTGATCTCCACGCCGGAGGGGTTTTGAGTGGTCTCGCCCCGGCCGATTACCTTTGTTCACCTGTGCAGGTCGCCTAGATTATTTTGAGGTCCTTACCTCGCTGTTTCAAACAATATTGACTATTGGTTGCTCGTCCCCAAATTTTTACCACAACAATAGAAGTTAAGGTGCAATTAGTCAGGAAAGGGGAAAGCCGCAGATGGTCTATAAAAATGGGCAAAAGTGAAATTTGCCCCAAAGAAAGTCCAAACCCAACTTTCTACCACTAGGATCCACGTGGCTGGAGATAGTTGGTTGCACATGAGTAATAGTAGGCGCACTGGATCCACCGACGCATTTCCCTATCAACCACCAGCGCGAAATCGCCCTCGTAACGCTCCGCCTTCCCTTGACCGTCCTCCACCCCACCACCCCGCAGGCCTCTCTCTAGTTCGTCCCCCCCCCCCCCCCCCCCAAACCTTCTCAATCCATCACCAAATCAGCCAATGGCGTCGCTGGCACCCCAATCTCAAACCCCCAAACCGCCGCCGCTGCCACCGTCCAATCCCAGCCACCGGTCGCCACCCCGGCATTCCGCGCCTTCATCTCGCACATCAGCGAGAACTTCCGCAACGGCCTCTCCCACCGCCACCCGTGGTCAGAGTTCGTCGACCGCTCCTCCTTCTCCAAGCCCGAGTCCATCTCCGACGCCACCCTCCGCATCCGCAAGAACTACTCCTACTTCCGCGTCAACTACCTCTCTTGCCTCGCCGCCGTCCTTACCGTCTCTCTCCTCACCAACCCCTTCGCTCTACTGCTCTTCCTCGACCTCCTCGCCTCCTGGCTCTTCCTCTACCTCTTCCGGCCCTCCGATCCCCCGCTCGCTCTCTTCGGCCGCACCTTCTCCGAGAGAGAAACCGTAGGCTTCCTCGTCGTGTCCACCGTCGTTGTGATCTTCCTCACCAGCGTCGGATCCGTCCTGATCTTCCCTCTTGCGGTTGGATTGGCCATTGTTTGTGCTCACGGCGCTTTTAGGGTTCCGGAGGACCTGTTTCTCAACGATGAAGAGCCCGCCGCCACCGGATTCCTCTCCTTCCTCACTGGATCCGCCTCGAATACCGCCGCTTCAGCGGTTGCCGCT
>BRYF01000003.1:4595000-4597500 GCA_030159135.1 Actinidia polygama | reverse complement strand
TATATTGCTACATTGAATGGGGAAAAGTGGGGACAATGTTTGCTAGTATCCGTTGCCGGTTGCCATTCCACAATTCCTCCCGAGATCAGGGGCCATTGCGAAACGCTGTTATGGAAAGCCACAAAATTTCACTGAATTGGAGGGACCCTTCAACCTCTCTCATCTTCACAACATGATCAAATAAGACTTATCATAAAAAATGGATGGCAATTATGTTTTTGAGAATTAGAATGTTCATTTATTAAAAAGAAAAAAAAATAAAGGGATTTAATTACATAAATATTGATATTCAATAATTTTTTACATAGATATTTTACTTAGCGCTCTTACAAAATAAATGACTTGGTTCAAAAATTAGACTTGAGATGAACCAACCAAGCTTTCATGAAACGATGGTATACCTTGACTCTAATAATGCGATTAAAACTGTTCATCTAATAAGACTCAACAAGTAGATAGTTTAAATGAAAAAATTATATTAATCAGACATTATTAGTCACGTTTCAAATTACAATAGCCATGTGGTTTATTTTCAAAATCTAATTTACATCTGGTATTGTGGTTACTGTTGTCCAATCGATCAAATTATTGCCGGTTGTGGGCCGATTATTTGGCCCGGGTCCATGAATATTAGGCTTTCATTTCCCGCCATAACTTTTAAACGTCCGGCCTCCTTAAAGCAAAAAAAGAAAACAAAAATTGCTATTTCCCAGCTAAATTTGTAACGCTAGGACGACGCCATCCTGAAAAAACCCTAATCCGTGCAGGAACTCCACTCATCGCCTGAGAATGTCGACGTGGAAGATTTTCTCCGACGCCGACAACAACTTCCGGTGGGAGATCTCCGACCAACAGCTCCATATCGAACCAAAGGAAGACGAACCAGGCGGCGCTCCTCTTCTCCCTTCCATGACCGATCTCTTGCTTCAAGGTATTCCTCAATATTCTACCACTCTCTCTCTCTAGGATTTAATTTCTATGTATTAAATGTCTTGTTTTGTGCAGGATGTTTGGAGATAATGGAGAATGGCGAAGGTCGTTTTCAGAGCCCTCCGATGTTCCGAAGCGGATTGGGGAAATCAGTTGCAGTGAAGCAATCTTCCTTGGCGAAAGCTTTATCTATTATTGGTGATGAAGGCGATGCTTTTATTGATACAGGTAGTTGATGCTCTTTCTTATATTTCTAAATACCATCATTTTTACCTATTACCAGTGATATTGTTCAGTTTCCAGAAATCAAATATGAAGTTGAACACATATCCGAAGCAACCAGAGGTTGATTAATTTAGGCTCTATTTGGATAAACCTGAATTTCAAATCTAAGGGATTTATGGTGCGTTTGAATAAAAAATTTGGAGGAAAAAGAAAAGGAAAAAGTTAATGGATCCAATTGTTTAGATTTAACTTTTTTTCTTTCCTCTTCCTTTCCCTTCACAAATTTCTCTCTAAATCATTGATCCAAATACGACCTAAGTGTTTAATTTCAACAAAAATATAAGAGATTTTTGCTACGGGTGTCTTGTTAGACTATAGTGGAAGGTGGGCTAGAGACAAGGGTATTTATTTTATTGGGATCCTTGTGTAGCTACAATACTTAGCATAAGGGATTTCAAATCACTCTTATTCCTTTCAAATCCAACATGATAAAAAGCTCCCAAGGATTTTCAGATAGTCAGTCTTCTCTATTTCTAGATACCATTGATACTACAGATTATGATTGATATTATGCACTCGAAAAAAATCATATATGAAGTTGAGCGAATATCCGATGCAACAAGAGAAGCATTAATTTAGCTAATTTGTGTTTTTTATTGGTTATGGGACAATTTTGCTTGGTTGAATATTCTGAGGTTAGTCCTTGGTAATTTTAATTTTCTGATGCATGTTAGTACTTAGTGCATCTCCAATTCTTTATCAAATTTCAATTTATGAAAAAAGAGGTAAAAGGGACTCCAGTCCTTTCATCAACCTTGTATCAAATCAGAGGAGAACCAAATCCTTCATCAAATCAAGGATGGATCATGTTAAAAGTGTTAGTCATACATCATTTAGTTAAGCCACCCAAACTTAGTGTATATAATTTAGAGGCTACTCCACCTATTGTTAATTGGTTTTAAGGTTGGACCCTGGATCCTCTCTAATAGATCAAATCTTTCATTAAATCCATTTTTTAACTCAGCTTTGATGAAACTTTTGAAAAGAGGAAGGATTTGATAAGTTTCTTTCAGAAACAAACGGTTAACAGATTTCATAAGGAAAAGGCATATGTCAGCATAGGAAGGTCAGCTAATGGGAATTATGTGAGAAGATTTGATGAGAAAAAAGAGAATAAGGATTGGAATGCACTATATCAATTCAAGCTTTCAACCAAAATTTAACTGAAATTTGATGGAAAAAAAGAGAGTTAAAGGATTGGAGATGGCCTTCCACAAGCTTTAAATGTTGGGAATCAAAGGAACTGACTTCGTAATTTTGGGGAAAGTGTTAGTTCTGCTGCTTC
>BRYF01000003.1:4377500-4380000 GCA_030159135.1 Actinidia polygama | reverse complement strand
CAAGCATAAAGCTATTATAAATGGGTTTAACAATGCATAACAAGTTATCCAATACCCTCCCTCATGTGCACCCCGCCTTGGACATATAAATATAAATATGAAACAAATACAAATGGAGAGACTTCAACCCAAGACCTCCCATAACCAAAACCATGTTAGATCTACCCAAAAGCCTAAGCTATGACAACGGCACATAGCTAGCGTACGCTTTTATCTGATTGGTGATTGAGTTCTTGGCAACACTAGCCAACACATCAGTAGAATGGATACAAGATCGAGTTACATTCTTGCAACGGAGACATCTGGACGCTCATAGCCGTGGATGATGAACTACATGAAGATCCTACCTAATACTAGTCTATAACAAGCTCAAAGACAGAGATCAAACCAAAATGCATAGTTACAAATTGAATTGAACAAAAAGTTCGTCGGGAATTTTTATTGCACTCGGACATCTCAGTTATATGCAAGTCTTGACAAACACGAAGAAAAAAACAATCGCATAAAATTAATCAATCCGACCTACCAAACAAACAAGTAAAACTATCAGGACTCACTAGAACTTCAGCCAAGTTGGCCTTCACTATTGTTGGAGCTGAAGAGCTTCTTCCATAGTGGTAAAACAACACATCACAACAGGGACGAATCCAAGATTCTTACTATAGGAGTGAAAGCATAATTGAGAAAAAAAGTTGTTTTTGTTGTGCCCAAAACGAGTTACCAGTCACACTGCCAACATCAAATACCACACAAGACAAGATTTACGTGGTTCGGCCAACAATGCCTACGTCCACGGAGAGGAATAATAATCCACTATTCACAGAATGGATTACAATGAATACAAAGGAGGAGATCACACTCAACTCACTCAATCATCTCATCTCTCAATCTCTCAGTCTTGCTCTCTTCTCTCACAGCCACTCTCCTCTCTGTACTCTTACAGAATTTATCTCCCCCAATCTACACTGCACTCCTCCTCTCTTCTGCTCTCAAACAAGCCTTTAAATAGAGGAAGGAGAAGGGATGATGAACTCATGGCTGAGCTCACATGCTCACCATTCTTGACTTCGGGAGGGAAGGCGTGAGCCTCCATCTTGGACTGCTCTGCAGCTTTCCTGGACTGCTTCTCTCTCTTCCTTCTTTTCTCCTCTTCTCTTCTCTTATCTTCCGTCTCTGTCTCTGCCTTTGCCTTTGCCTAATATGATATCACTATTCATATTGGGCTTGGGTTTGGGCTTGGGCTATTGGGCTTGGGCCCAATAGTGTTTCACTATTCATCTGGGCTTTCATCTCTTAATGGGCTGGATCCAACAGTTTTGGGGTTAACCTATATAATTTCTAAATTATATTAAAATTTGTAATATAATTAGTGAATTTTTTTAAACTTTTGAGAGTGCGATCGCCCCCTAGATCCATCCTTACATCCCAAGGTAGCAAACGAACCTTGTGGGCCTCTACACTCGTTGCCAAATGGTTTTGAGTTTGAAACTTTGACATGGTAATTTGTAAGCCCTTTGCTTGTGGCATAAGTAGGAGCAGGGTCAGGATTTTAGGTTAGGGGAGGTTAAAGTGTAAAAAAAAAAATTATAATATATTTTAGGGGGGCCAAAGTATAAAAAATTTAAAAACCTAAAGTAAATTTTATAATTTTTTTAAAGTGAGGAGAGCTATAGCCCTTCTGGCCACCAACGGGATTTGCCTATGAGCATAAGCACCCTTTGTTCATTGAGATCCCTTTGTTCGCCTCTATTTACCTCTCTCCACGTGCAAGTGGGGGTCGCACGTGGTAGAGTGATAAACTTGTCGCAAATCGGCAGAATAACCCCTCCCAAGTTAGTCAAACGAGCCTAGTGCCCCGTCTTTTACTTATAGCGAATTGGTTTTTAGTTGGTTTCTTTCACATGAGAGCTATTATTTATTTTTTTTAGCATACAACCTCTTACTTGTCAATAGGTAATCCAGCATTGAAACTGATCAGAGTCCTAAGCTGTGACAGTTCAGTATGAGAAATGTAGCTTTGTAAGGAGCCCAAGAAACAATTATAGTGTTCATGCAGTCATGTCTTTTGATTTCGAAATCAAAACGTTATCAAAAAGGATCAGAAGTTCTTCATATTGAAAAGCAACTTAAACAAATCCAAGCAATAGTCGGCATGAATCGGAGAAACGAATCAGTGTCAGAGGAAAATTACAGAGAGAGAAACGGAAAGGACGAACAAGATAAAATGGAGATGCGGGGTATCGATCCCCGTACCTCTCGCATGCTAAGCGAGCGCTCTACCATCTGAGCTACATCCCCATTTGCTCAATTTATTTAGATAGTTAATATAAATAACCTAGATAAATGTTAATGCCAAAATGTGAGAAATTGGAGGAAGGGGTTTTATTTTCTCTTTTACACCTGTATTAATAAAAATATTATATTTTTTAATCGTAAAAGAAAAATGCTAACCACAGTAAAAAATAAATAAATAATGCATTGACAAGTATAAATAGTACTC
>BRYF01000003.1:4355000-4357500 GCA_030159135.1 Actinidia polygama | reverse complement strand
CGCACGAAAAGGAATACTCACGCACGCAGACATAATAATTTACGAGGTTCACCAAATCCAAAACCTTAGTCATTTCACGTAATCTCCACTTATTTCATCCAACTAAACACAACCAATGTGTAATACTATGGAGATGGTGATTCTAGTAATTAATTGACAAAAATATTAAGAGTTTTATTGTAAATTTACACTCATTTTTTCTCTATTTGAATTTTTATTTTATCTTTATTTGGATGAATTTATCTAAATCTATCAAAATAATTGAATGTTTTCATTACATAAACAAATATTTGAGTAAATTTATCCTAATAAAAAAATTTAAGAAAGAAAATTAAAGAAAAGAGAAGGGTGAAAATCATTAAAGCTGGCCGTTCAACTCATCTTCAAATTCATCCTTGTTTCCACATATGATTTGGCCTGTAGATTGACCGAGTCTTATCTTAATCTTTATGATAAAATACATTTTGCACCCCCAACATTTTGTTATGCACTCGTCAATTTTGATTATGTCTATTTACCCCCCACCCCCACCACACGGTAAATCGAGCATCAATGTGCCAATTCCATCCATTTTCTCTATTCAATAAAATGATGTAAATAAGTCATGTAGCCTCACAGGTATGGTTTACCGGTCCTTTATTAAACAGAGGAAAGATGTAATTAATTACATTAACACTTGACCTAAAATTGAAATAATAAAATAACATAATTAAAAGTAAAAGATGCAATGTGTAATTTATCCTCATCTTTATTACTACTATAAATTCTAATTGGACAAAGATCCATAAAAGCTCGAACCAAAAGCAGGCATGGGTTACCAACAATCATTGACACCCTACTAATCAATTTCTACTCAAAATGAGAGAGAGAGAGAGAGAGAGAGAGAGAGAGAGAGAGAGAGAGTAAAGTTGGTTGTAAAAGAGAGCGTCCAATGATACCCACTTATTAGGCTTTCTATAAGCTTAAACAAAACCCAGATGAGAGAGACAACATGATCCTCTGATATCAAATGTTTGCAAATAAAAGAGACAACATGTGTCATTTCTCTTCTTAATTCTCCTAAAGTCTTCTTTATTTGACTATTCTATTTGTTCTGTTTGCATTGGCATGTTATATTTATATTTATTTAGCCTGATCGTACGAGGAGTTTCTCTCACATAATTTAGTGTAAATAATATTTTCTCTTTCAAAATCATGTTTTTCGTCTAATTCTTTTTAAATGACATGAAGTATGATCGTCGTGTGACCAGAGGTCAGACAATGAAGAATTCTGAATACATTTGTAACGACTCCAGAATCAAAATGATCTAAAATAACCTTACAAAAGTTACTGTTGCGACACTAAAAAAAAATATACTTGAAGTTACCATCGACCCTAAAATATACTTGAAGTTACTGTTGCGACCCTAAAAATATACGAACACTAGTTTTTCCATCGACGTGGAACTGGTTGGTTCTCACAACATTATTATACTTGCAGTGAAACTCATATTATACTCACAAACATAGCACACACCCCAATTATGTTTTTTGTTTGAATGGAAAATCCGGTTATGTTTACAGCCTAAATAGGCTTTGTTTGGAGTAAGAAAATAACTAAGTTTTTTTATTTTTAGTTTAAAAAAAATAAAATAGGATAAACTCATTTCGAATAAAATTACTCCAAACATAAAAAAAAAAATCAATAATTTTTAGCAAAAAAAAAAAATCACCTAAAAAAACTCAAGTGCCCAGTTGCAAACCCATTTGTTTAATATAGAAACTATCATCATCACCCATCAAAATCCGAGAAAATATCACAAAACTCCCTAAGCTTTGACTAAATGTCTCGTAGAAATCTTAACTTTAATTTTTTTTAATAAAATACTAAACTTTGAAGTCCATCATCCATAAAACCCTAAATTCAATTTTCGTCAAAAATTGAATGAAACAGTCCAAGTTTTTTTTTAGTTTGACAACATGTGGTGTTTATTTGAAAACTTTAATGATTTGGAGAGAGAGTGATTAGTGAAACTGAAGTTATTTTATACTTAATCATCGTTGAATTATTAATTGTAATTACATTGTGGATCCAATTGAAGATGATATTGCATTTGAAAGCGTGAGATCATGGGTCTCCAAAGCATTATGATTTCTAAATAAGTGCCACATGTGACTAGTTAAGTATCAATATGAATTATTTCATCTAATTTTTGACGAAATTTAAGTTTTGGGGTTTAATTGACGAGGATTGTGTTTAATTGATTTTTTTAAAAAATTTACATCTCTATGAGACATATTGTCATTTTTTTTTATATTTGACCTAAAAATACATACATACATATATGGATATATTTCACTATCCTCTCTTTTGAGTTTTCTAAAAAATACAACCATATCGCCCAGTAGGTTTAAACACTATAGTTATCTTTCTTACTTTTGAAACTATTGTCGAGATTCTCCATTGAAACTATTTTTTATACAAAAATAACAAAATTGCCATCATGTTTAGAACTTTTAA
>BRYF01000003.1:4285000-4287500 GCA_030159135.1 Actinidia polygama | reverse complement strand
GGTGGTTTAGTAATGTTTAAAAGTTAAGTTTTTTTAAGTTTGTTATTAAAAAAGTTAAGATTTTTTATTTTTTTTTACGTTTCTGACTTTACTTTACTTAAAAATAAGCAAAAAATTAAAAATAAAAAAGTCAATTTTAATTGATTTTTTTGCTTATAAACTAACTGAAAAAAATTGATACCAAACGAACCACAAAGAGTGTATCACAATCATCAGTCAAAGCCAGCACCGTCAACTCCGGGGACTGCACCATAATGAAAGGTACGGACCGAAGATATTTATAAGCAGTTTCAAACAAAAAAGATATTTATTAGCAGTACGTGTAAACTAACTTATCTCGTTTATTTCTTTAAAAAATTGGCCAATGGTGTTCGGGATTAATTTTTGAATTATTGGCATTTTCCGTTTGTTTGACTCAAAAATTAATTTTTTGTAAAAAAAATAAAATAAAGACAGTATATTTTGTATAGTGTATATGAGACTTTATAAAAATATGAGTCAACCACATGTAAGTATGTACTGTTCAAATACGGTATAAAATGTATTGTCCTGAGCAAAATTCTTTTTCGTAACCTCAAATTGATTTTTTCTTCCTCATTTGGAGCCCGTAAAATATAGTTGGGCAAAATAGTATTTTTTAAATTTATTTTTGATTTATAAATAGAAGCAGACATTGTACCAAATATTCTGGCACATTCACTGTCACAAAAAGCTATTAGACAACTTATTTTAACTAGATATATCTTTTTGTCGTTGTTTAAAAAAAACTGTAGAAAACAAATTTATAAACATACTGACACAATTTTCATTACAAGAACAAAAATAGAAGTTCGTGCTTATAATTTGTACCAAACACTCTTATATAAGCTAGTAATCTAAAGCCAAAAAGGCTAACTCAAAGCATCCGGATCAGATTAGCTATAACGCTTTTTTGGCTAATTTAGCTAGTAAAAATTCAAAAAATAGTCCACATCAAACTAGCTAAATTAGCCTAGACATTTAGTTTTACTACAATTCCTAGTCAAAAATAACTAGGAACTATTCACCTCTATATAAAGGATATATTATATTTTTTTGCACCCCTATACTAGTATTAAAATATATTTTTGAGATATTTAACTTTCAATTGTATCAATTAATATCTTAAACTTAGTCACTTCGTCCACGTACGGTTCAATTAAAAGCCACATAAAAATATAACAGTTTAAAATATTACTATTGAAAAAAATACAAGCGTCATAAAAATATACTTTTGAAATAATACCGGCGTTTTGCTTTAATTTTAGTCCGTTTGAGACAACGGCTATAATTTTAACTATTGGGACTTCGAAAAAGATGTTCTCTATAAATAATCGGACTAGAGAAAATCCGAAATAAACACAAGTGAAAAACTTTTATCTCTCTTTTTATTCTTTATTATAATTCTTTATTCGGGTGATATTCTGATCATAAAATTATTAAGAAAAATTACTATACTATCTAAAAGATAGAATCTTGATTGTACTTTGCCTAATTCTTAATTTTTTACATTCTGATTTTAAAATTTTCATTATTTTCTCGCAAGAAATTAATATATCACAGCACAGGCTAGACGGTCATGGAAAAAGCGAAACTTCAAAAGGCAGAGAGAGATTATGAATGAAGCTCCGTTTGACACCAGTTTTTTTTAGTTTTTTGGCTATTTTTTTTTTTAAGTTTATAAGCAAAAAAGCCATCCAGAATTGACTTTTTTGCTTGTTTTTTTTTTTTTTTTTTTTATAGCTAAAGTAAAGACCAAAAAGTATTGATTTTTTTGTAGCAAGTTTAAAAAAAATTTGGCTTTTAAGCATTACCAAATGGAGCTTGAGAGTGTTATGTTGCGTCCAATTGATTCTTCCATCTCATGGCTGAAATGGGAGCGCTGGTGAACCAGAGACTGCCCCTGTATCTGGGGCACATTTTCAAGAAAGGGTCGTGGAAGACCATCGGTGCCTACAAGAGGAAACGGTACACGATTCGCCAGAAGCTTAAGGTCTAATTACAAGACGAAGATGCAGAGAGGGAGAGGGAGAAGGAGAGATATATATATGTTGCGATGGCCTTGTAGCATATGATTTGTAGATGTCATTGCCACTTCAAGGCATGGTTCGAATGTGAAAATGAAGAGAGAGAAAGAGAGATGAAAAACGCGAAGGAATTGTGTAGAAAAATTGCTATGTGATTTCATTTCTAAGGCAATACATTTGATTGTGTACAATAATTGTTTGGTGAATTTAGTTTTCTCTTTTTATTTGTGAACATATTTTGTTACTTGTGACTTGGTGAAATCGAAAAAAAAATCCACTACAAATTCACTAATAAAACTTTAAATTCAAACTTTACAATTTTTGTTGATTGTTTGGTTGGTTGGTTTAAGATTTTGTATGAATTTCTGTTTATATGAAAATTTTCTTATTCCCACGATGAAATAATAATCATCACAAAATTCAGAATAGGTATTTGTTTTTTAGCCTTTGGTTGG
>BRYF01000003.1:4182500-4187500 GCA_030159135.1 Actinidia polygama | reverse complement strand
GATTAATTTGATATTTACCACCAAACCTATTGATTCGCAAAATTATGCCTATTATTCATTTATCGAAAACTATAAAAAAAAATAAAAAATCACATAAGTCCATCTAATATTCTTTTTGGGCATAATATCCACAAATACGAACTTAGGGCGTGTTTGATAAGCGTGGTAAAGGGAGGGATTGAACTATGAGTCAGGTGGGGCCGGTAATCCGGCGTTTGATTTCTACCCAAATGGCCAGACTAATAGTCCGGTCGGACTATTAATACCCCCAAATGGTGGTATTGTTAATACCACGGGGGACATGGTATTAACAATATCACTCTACTTCGTGGGTTTAAATTGACCAAATTACCCTTGATATGTGTATATGTGTGTAATTGAAGGGTAAATATAAAAAACATGTTCAAATTTCATCTAATTAAGGCCAAATTGACCAAATTACCCTTCATATTTAACAATCTCATTGTCTAATCTCGTGCAAATCAAATAAGAGGTTGAACTATCCTACCTTATTACTAATCCTTACTCATTATCAATTCAAATCATAATCCCACGTCATTACTAATTCACTCAATCCTATCACACTTATCAAGCGGGGCCTTAAAGTACAAACAAATAAGATGATCTATTGTGAATAAAAAGCAGTCTAGCCTAATGGTGATCATGATTTGGTTTGGGGCAAAATTGTAAATTGAACAATGAGTTTTATTTTTTTGAAGATGGTTTGTCCTTTATGGTTTTTATCGCTCAATCACATTTGCATGTTATCTACGGATAAAGATATAAAAATACAACATGTAAACAAACAAAAATCACACAAAAATTTTTTTAAGATAAAATAATAAACTAAAAATTGTAACCTACACTAATAAAACTAAAAAAAATAAACCACGGATTCAGTTCAGTACAGATCTAAAACGAACCGAATCGCAAGGGAATGTATTGATTTTTTTGAAATGTAAGCTGGATCGTTCAAAAAAAATTTTAAAAAAAAATCCAATCTAACTGTCCGGACCGGCTCAGGCGATTTCACTTCGATATATATTTTTGCTCGCTCCTAGTCCAGTCTTCATTATAAAACACAACAATAGGCTTAGTCAATGGCTACTCGAATAATATTTAATTTTGCTAAATTAATTTTATCTTTAGTGATTTTTTTAATTCTTTAATCTGCTATTAAAAATAAGAAAATATTTATCAAAGACCCAAAAAATTCAAATTAATCCAAATAGATTTTCCAAAAGACGATTTTTAAAAATGCATTTCGATTTTAGTATATTTATGTGGGAAAATGCTATGGGTACCCCAATGTTGCACCCCTGGGTGAGGTGGAGCATTTTGATTGACTGACATGATTGGGTGGACCTCACACCCAGCCAATCCAAATGCTCCACCTCACCCAAATGTGCATTTGGGGTGCAATCTTGGGGTACCCATAACATTACTCATTTATGTATTTTTTTTTTGTTATTTTGGTTTGTGACGAATTTAAAAAGTAAGAACGACCCGACTAAGAGATTTGGTATGATGAATACGTCCACTATTCCGAGATTGTACCACTCGACTGCGATACCGTTGCCAGATGGCAGGATCTTAGTGGGCGGGAGCAATGCTCACGTGAAGTACAACTTCACAACGCCTTACCGGACTGATTAGTACTCCGCTCTCCGCCCTTGGATCATATAGTTGGCGCCAGAGGTAGGATCGTCTCATATGGTCAAAGATTCTCGGTCGCGTTCAAGCTGGATAATTACCGTTCCGATCAAGAAACCCACTGTATCTGATTGCTGGCCAGCCTGGCCTATATGGAAATATTTTGATTACCGGCCAGCCTGGCCTATATGGAAAGTTTTTGAATTACCTTTACCCATTTTGCTTCCTGGATCATTATAAATTCAGACAGTTATCAGTCAATTCGACGCTCTCTCTATCCCTCTGAAATTCAAGAATTAGGGGTAGGCTTGGGAATGGCTATTCACCATGAACATGCCTTCGATGCTCGTACGGTTGCGTCAATTGAAGGCCGACTCAGTCACTCTATCTTTTTCTTGACCTCCACACCGATCACTTCAGTCTTGTTCGCGAGTCCGCTACATCTCGTATTGTCTGTTAACTCCAATCTCACTTGTGTTCAATTGAAGCTGGCTTGAAATTGAACATAAGCGCATCTTCTTCTTCTTGTTCTTCTTGTTAATTCGTTAATCGTGATCTACATTGTTTCTTTCTCTGTTTGCAGAAATTGAAAGACTTAGGAACCATCAGCGTTGGGAACTCTATCAACCTCAACTTCTGCTCTTAGTGTTCCTGCAGTTTTTCGTATATTCGTGTATACATATGTGTCTATCCTACGCTATTCATGTATATATATATATGTGTGTGTGTGTGTGTGTGTGTGTCTGGTTCTTTTTCAATTGTTTTAACATGTTCACGTAGCTCTATGTTATAATTGAATGCGATTGTAGTTAATGCCGGTGGCGCTAGATCATATGATTGAGATAATGATTTGTGGTAATGGGAGAAGAATAATAAAGAAGCAAAATAAAATTAAAAAGAGCATTAATAAATTAACAAGACCCCTATTGAGAAAGAGAATTAGGTGTCCAACTCTAATTGGGATATGGATTCCTATGAACTGACAACTTGATTTAATGAGGCAATTATTCTTTTCATGTTCAAGGGTCATGGAGTGCTTATGTGATATTATAATTGGCGCATTTGGAGATGTTCTTCCTTGCCATCACAATTTCTCACACCTTAATCAAAAGTCAAATTGACACAATCTAAAACATTTTAGAGATATGCAACAATGACGTTAAATTTTGTTGATTAAATTGTGCATGCTTGTCCAAATCCTATTTTATTCTTTCACATCTTGGGAATCTTTTTTGTTATATCCGCTGTACTAGGTCCTATTTTTTCCCCGGTCGACCGACAACAACATATCACCTATTTTACCTTGCTTAGCCCTTTCCACGTTTATTTTTTTGGGTCATATTTTGCGATCTCAAAGCTTCTGTTAAACAATAGAAATAATCCTATTGCTGAAATTTGTAACAAGTGGCAATCTACTGAAAGATCATTGTGTCCTATAGTTTGTTTGCTTCTTCTTCCTTTTAGAACATATACATATGCTTTGTTCAATTTCAAGCCAACTTGTTGCATGCTACTGTTAATGACCTAGGAACCGGAAACTACACATTCTCTAAGCTGTGTTTCTTCCTCTTCCACCAATTACACCGCAAGTTAACACGTAAGTATTGTATTACCCTCCTGGCTACTTGAACTCTTTTGTAAGTACATCACCCCTGCTAGCAAATTATCAACTCAATGACTGTTTCAGGTATGACCAGCTTAGATCCTAGCAATTGTACAGTGGGTATAGTGATAATAGTCCTTTTGCTTCCTTTCACATATAAAACAAGTTAGGAAACATTAGTTCGGGTGCCTTAGATTATCAATGACTCATTTGAAGCCATTCTGACATGAAAAATGGGTAGTCCACGCTTGATCAACCATCCCTGTTGAAGCTTGTGCTGTTTGCATAAATTAACATGCCCCCAAGTTCTGCCAGTCTTTTAAAGACAAAATCTACCTTGGCTTGTGTTGATGATATTTGACTGAATCAATCGATCTAACTTGCATAGGTAATGTTACTAATGTAAGCAAGTAACATATGTTTTTCAATTTTGGTAAAACAGTAAATGTTATTGGTGTGTTGTATTTTTTGAACACTATCTTCTACCTACCCCAATTGCTCCACGACATATGTGTACTCTGAAACTCTCCCTTTTATGTGATTCCTTTCATTTTTATTAGAAGTTAGAATATTCTGAACATACTCAGTTATGTGATTTTCAGGGTTTGTACTCTAGTGAGTTGGACAATTCACTTGAATCATCATTGGCCGGGGTGCTAAAGTTTAGGGATGAAATATACTCAATAGCTTACGACATGATACCAAGACGGGAAATGATAGGATAAGTTTGCCAACAGTGAAGTTTGTTGACTCTGTTATTCTTCTTTAAACACTTGCTCCGAGTGGCTCTTCAGAGGCACCTCTTCATCAAGTCTCTGGGCATGCTTTAATGATCTTTTTATGTGTACGAACTGCTGTCTCGGGAAAGCATGTTGTGTTCAATATATCATGGAGGTCAACACAGGTGATTTATCAAGTGAAGTGAGTAGGAGTCTGGGTCTACTTTATTGCTTCATGAGCTTGTGCTCTCAACAGTGAAATCTGTTGGAAATCGATCATAGTGCTCGTCATTAGGTGTGTAATTGGGTGTTGTCATATCATATGCAATTTCTGTTTGGACTAACCGGAGGCGGAGTGGGGGGTGGGGGTGGGGGTGGGGGTGGGGGTGGGGGGAGAGGGCTTCTTTTCCTGAATGTCACCAAAATTTGTCCTATATGTTCTTTTGATGGTAATTCTCATACTTCTTCCCTTGTTTGGGTATATCAAATGTTGGGCACATTTTCTTTCTCACTTCTAGAAAATTTGCATCTTTACCCTTAAAGTTGGCACCTTCCCCCTTAGTACTGTTTTCCATGATGCTAAAAGAAAAAGAAAAAAAAAACGAACGAGAGGTGACTTGTTGATTTGCTTCCTTCCTTTAGGTTAGATATATTGACCATGAAAATTTCAGCAAGTACTTAAATGTCATAACAAGGAGAGCTTTGATTTTTGTTTTATCTCCATATTCTCACTGACATATGTTTTTGTTGTTTTTTCTTTCCTCATTTTTCGTTTTCTATCTTAATTCATTTGATGACTTTTGTCATAGACCTGCAAAGAAAAGACCTGCCTTTTACTGTCATATTCTGCCCCCGTCTTACTAGGTTCATGCTCTGAAAATAAAGGGTTTCTTGCTTCTGGGGCACATCATGGCTCCTCTCCTGCTTGCAGCGTACACACACGGGTGTTGCATCGGTATGGATCTTTCGTGCTATTCGGTTGAAATATGCGTTTTATAGCTTCAGAAATTTCTTTAGACCGTTGC
>BRYF01000003.1:4167500-4170000 GCA_030159135.1 Actinidia polygama | reverse complement strand
AAATGTAACCAGATTATTTGATTATCGATGTCTGATTACTTATCTTTTATTTTGATTAAGTAAAATTACTAAAATAGCTGCCATCACCCACCATGCCTCAATACAATATTATTGACATAACTGAAAGTCTACTTTTTTTTAGTTGTCTGGATAACATTTGTGTATAACAAAAATGAAAGTATAAATTATCGTATTCATATTTCTTTTATTTTATTATTTTTCCCTAAAAAATTCTACCCAAGTCTTTTATCCTCTAAATACAACATTAAGAAAAGACTAATCTTCGGTCTTTCTTTAAAGACTCGGTGGTCTCCGACATTGCTTCAATTATTTTTTCAAACAATTCCTCTATTATTTTAATAGATTAGGTGTGACCATGTACCCAAACAAAATATAAAGAGAATTGATTTCTACACTCCAAATTTTGATTACTGCACTCTAAATTAGGAGTGCAGAAATCAACACCAATAATGGTATTGATTTCTGCACTCATAATTTGGAGTGCAGTAATTAAAATTTGGAGTGCGAAAATAAATTCTAAATATAAAATAAAGGAATGTCACTTTTACGTTTTGAGTGAATATATATTTTATTATTTTATACGAAGACATATTTAATTCTAAAAAGGAAAAAGAATTACTTGATAGATACACAATATTTGAAAAGAGTGATCATAATGTAGAAGAATCAATAGATTAAATATTGTAGGGCATATCATCAAAGCCATGTTGGGGGAAAGCTTTTTTGAGATTTTTTTTTTACCTGCTTTAATTTTAATTTTTAATATTTTTTTATTATTTGATCAAAATTATATACATTTTCTAGTTTATGTCGAAAAAAGGAGTCCAAAATTATTTAAAAAATCATATAATTTAAGAAAAAAGTTAACTAAACACGAAAAAACTATTTGTATCCTAAAAAAAATATCTAAAAATAGTTTTTTCGTCTTTAGTAAGCTTTTTTCTTCAAATTAGATAATTTTTTTTATATTTTCAGACTCATCTTAAGAGAAACTGAAAAAATATAAAATATTGATTACATAATAAACTCCACTATCAGTTATTGATTTTTTCAAAAGTGGTAGGTTCATTTACTCACTAATATTCCCTCATCTTATTTGTAGATATATTATTGATTGGTTATACAACGTCATTAACGCTACAAAACATAACCGTTGTATTGAAGATTTGCTCGTCTTAATAGATTACTTTGATCAATATTGTATAAGTAAAAAGGATCCGCTTTTGTGGCGAATTTTAGTAAAATATTCCTTCTATTTTTTCTTCTTTTACTTTTCTAGTCCCAATAAATACTACACAGGTTTCTAGCTAAATACAACATTAAGAAAAGACTAATCACCTGTTTTTCTTTGAAGACTCGGTCTCCTAAATTGCTTCAATCCAAACATAACGTTAAGAAAAGACTAATCAGGTCTTTCTTAAAAGACATTAAAAGCATAAAAGAAAGTGAATATATATTTTATTGTTTTATACGAAGATATATTTAATTCTAAAAAGGAAAAAAAAATTACTTGATAAATACACAATCTTTGAAAAGTGTGATCATAATGTAAAATAGTCAATAGATTATATTATAGGGCATATCATCAAAGCCACGTTGGGGGCAAGCGTTTTGAGTTTTTTTTTAATTGTTTTGATTTTTAGTTGTTTTTTTATTGTAATATTTTTATTGTTGGATTAAATTTTTATACATTTTCTAGTTTCCTGTTGACAAAGGAGTCCAAAAATATATTTAAAAAAATTTAATTTGAAAAAAAAAACCAAGACAAAATAGTTTTAGATAGTTTTTTGCAATACAAATAGTTTTTTGCGTATTTAGTAAAAAAATTTTAAAATTAAATAATTTTTTTAATAATTTCAGACTCCTCTCATCAAGAGAAAACGAAAAATTATAAAATTTTAATTATACAGTAATTTTTTTTTACTGAAAATAAAAAAAAATTGAAAAACAAAACGGATAAAAAATTCCAAAAAACTATTACTCAACAGTGCCTAAGTTTTATTTGCATGTTTCTCTTGCTATTTAAAAAGGATCTTTCAACCCTTTCTGTCTTTCGATGATAGAGGGCTGAAAAGGTAATTAACCAAAATTAATAGGCTGAAATTTGAAAGTGACATAATTTAATGTATAAAAGAAGTAAGACAAATGCATGCAAGATTGTAATTAATTACTTACGATGGATTGTGGTGTATGTTAGAATCGGTGTGCATGGTGAATGTTACGAATGTGTGTTATAAAAGTAA
This sequence comes from Actinidia polygama, assembly GCA_030159135.1. NCBI lineage: Eukaryota > Viridiplantae > Streptophyta > Magnoliopsida > Ericales > Actinidiaceae > Actinidia > Actinidia polygama. The sequence goes on along the minus strand of BRYF01000003.1, from coordinate 4,167,736 downwards.
TAATAAAAAAATATTATGTATTATTGTGATAAATGTTATGATATTTTGTGGTAAAAAAATGTGTGATTTTGTTGTTGTTACAATTTGTTGTGTTGAATATTACGATCGATTGTGATAATATTATACATACGCGCACCATATGCACAATTATCAAAATAAAAAAATACTTATAAATAAATAATTTTTCATTTATTTTTTGACAATGAATTTTTTTCTTTCTTTTTTTTCCCGTCAAT
>BRYF01000003.1:4120000-4122500 GCA_030159135.1 Actinidia polygama | reverse complement strand
GTATTTTTGAAATTATTATCAAGATTCTTCTTAAAATTATTTTTTTAAAAAAATAATAAAATTACCCTTATATTTAGAAAGGAGAGAGAGTCACATGAAAGGGAGGTGGACAAAGGAGCAGCTCACCACCAATATGTTCACGACGTACATGGCCATCCAGCTAGGCAAGAAGGCCAAAGGCTTCTCCTCCACATTCTAAGCAATGTTCAATCAATTTAGGCAACTTTTAAATTAGCGATAAATTTTAAATCAGTGACATATGACAACACCATGATCTAGTTAAATTCACGATGATTTGGGAAGAGAGATGAGAAATTGAGAATGATTTGACTTTTTGAAATGTGGTTGTTATATTTACACACTAGTGTTTTCTTATTTTATTTGTAGTAGATATACTATTGATTGGTTATATCACGTCATCAACACCACATAATATAACCGTTGTATTGAACATTTACTCGTCTTAATGGATTCATTTGATCAACATTACGTAGATAATGACAGATCCGTTTTTATAGTGAATTTTATGAAAATATTCTTTCTATATTTTTTATTCTTTTATTTTTCTATTTCCACTAGTCCCAACAAATTCTAAACAAGTCTTCAATCCAAATATAACATTAAGGGGTCGTTTGGCTGGCGGATATGTTAGGGGGATAAGTTTTAGGGGGGGAATAAATTTGAGAGGGGATAACTTTTGGAGGGGGATAACTTTTAATTTTGTTTGGATAAAATTTAGAATGGATGGATAAGGGTGGGGATAAGGAATAAAATACATATAGAGAAACAAAATATAAAATATCTAGATATGAAAAATATATATTTTGTTTCTATATATATAAAAAAATAAAAATATATATTTTGTTTCTCTTTATATATTTTTTTCCTTATCCTCCACCCCTTTATCCCCCGGATAACTTTTAGTTAGGGTCTAAGCTACCCAAAAATTATCCGCCTTTATTCACCTGCTAGTCTAAAAATTATTCGGGAGGAAAAGTTATCCGTCAGCCAAACATTCGGAGGGAAAAGTTATCCAGGAAAAAAAATTATCCCCCCTTCTTATCCCCTTGCCAAACGGACCCTAAAGAAAGACTAATCAGGGTCTTTCTTTAAAGCATAAAAGAAAGACTCATCATCGGTTTCTTACATTGCTTCAATTATTTTTTTCATAGAATAGGTGTGACCAATTGCCAATTGATCTATCCCCAAACAAAATATAAAATAAAGGAATGGCATTATAATGTATTGAGTGAATACATATTTTATTATTATATACGAAGATATATTTAATTCTAAAAAGGAAAAAAAAAACTCCTAGTCAATTTACTTGGTACAGACAATCTTCGGAAAGTGTGTGATCATAATATAGAATAATCAATAGATTATATTATAGGGCATATCCATCAAAGCCCCGTTGGGGAAAGCTTTTTTAAGTTTTTTTTTTTTAAATTCTTTGATTTTTAGTATTTTCATTTTTATCTAATCATAATTTTATAAATTTTTTAGTCCTTTTAACAAGCAAAGTACAAAAATATAAAAAAAATCTAATTTGAAAAAAAGCTTACTAAAGATGAAAAAAAAATATGTTTATTCCCAAAAAACTATCTAAAAATAGTTTATTCGTCAATAGTGAGTTTTTTTTCTTCAAATTAGATGGATTTTTTTATATTTTTGAACTACCCTCGTCAAGAGAATCCGAAAAACTATAAAATTTTGATTAAACAGTAAAAAAATATTTAATAAAAACAAAAAACTCGAAAAGCAAAACATGTAAAAATATCAAAAAAATCATTTTCTCAAACATTGCCTAAGTTTTATTTTCATGCTTCTTTGCTATTAAAATGGATCTTTCAACCCTTTTTTTTCTTTCGATGATAAAGGGATGAAAAGTGAATTAACCAAAATCAATTGGTTGAAATTTGAAAGTGATATAATTAATGTATAAAAGAAGTAAGACAAATGCATGCAATCGGTGAGAAGAATTAGGTCTCAATCCTTCGAAACAATTACCACATGGAACAACGTTTTTTTATTGTTTTACTATAGTTGGTAGGTGGGGATTAAAGCATTAAAAGCTCAAATTCATAATAACAAATATGGCAAAATCTAGAATACACACTGGACGTGTACGTGTATATCATAAGAATATTATGATCGATTGTGATAAATAGTATAACGATATAATCGATGTGCAAAGTGAATGTTACGGAAGTGTGTTAAAAATTAAAAAAAAAAAAAAATTTATGATGAATATTACGATCGATTGTGATAATGTTATATATGCGCACACCATATACATAATTACCAAAATGGAAAAAAATACTTACAAATAAATAATTTTTTCATTTATTTTTTGGCCATGAATATTTTTCTTTCTTTCTTTTTTTGTTTTTTTTTCTCCGTCAATTTTTAGACTTGTAAAGGTATTTGGTATGGCTGGATTTATAATAAAAATGTTTATTTAAAAGCAGAAGTTAAAAACTTTAAAATAAAATTTCTA
>BRYF01000003.1:4107500-4110000 GCA_030159135.1 Actinidia polygama | reverse complement strand
TAACGGGCAGACAACCTTTTAGTGGTCTTGAGAGATAAACTGACGATCACTCTTACACAAAAATGTATTTTTTATTAACTGAGGTACCCTTAAGGTTCCCATTTCTGTTAATACGATATATTCGTCGAACCACATAACACAAACAAGTCTGATCACCTAGTTAGACCCGAGATATAATACAAACGATGGGCTACCTCTGCCTGTGAGCACACCTAAAAATCCCAAAGGATATTGTGGTATCTCAATTTCCATATGAAAAACATAGGTAGTACTTAGGCTTCGTTTGGTAATTTTTAAAAGCTAAGTTTTTTTTAAACTTACTACTAAAAAAACTAAAAAATTTTGACTTTTTGTTTTTTTAGATTTACTTTAGATAAAAATGAACAAATAAGCAAAAATAAAAGAGCAAAAAAACTAAACTTTGACTGAATTTTTTACTTATTTTAAGCAAAAAATTAATCGAAAAACTCAAATAAACTGATTTCAAACGGAGCTTTATAGTCAAACTCAAATCACACACAAATAAAAAATGCAGGTATCCACCACGCCCCCTACAAGCGCGTGGAATATTTGGTTTCATAGCGAATATTGAAAGGATTCTTTTTCTTGTTGTGGGCCTGCCCAACCCAATCATCCGATAATAGTGAAGCCCATTACTATTATCATTTTTGTAATTATTATCAGTATTTAGTAAGTATATTAACTAACCACATTATGAATAATATTTTTTTTTTGGTTAGCCATCAATTATTATTTTCTTTAAAAAAAAGTTAAATTTGGGGAGAAGGAATAAATCAGTGGTTGAATACCCATAATGAATTTGAATCCAACCAACACATCCTTATATTTGAAGTTCTTGCTAAAAAAAATTAACAATAATAATTCAAAACTTAAACAACTATGCCAATGAATAACTTGTGCGGTATCAGTAGGTGTTCATTGGGTGTTTTTCTAGCGGTATTGAGCTTATTCACAACTCGGGAACTTAATATTGAATGTAAGAAGAAGAAAAAATCAAACCCAGTATTCGAGATTGGGGCGAATATTAAGCAAATAGTCACGATACAGTGTTGCAATGCCGTGCCAAACCCACCCTTGGTTTGATGATGTGATTAGATTGTTCAAATTTGTCATTCTATAGGAATTATTGAGTAGTTATTTATGTAAAAAATTGGATTGATTTTGAAAATATAATGTGAGACAAATGTAATTTGTGACTATCATTGTCCAATCACTCTAATATGTTTTAATGAAATTTTCTATTCAACGAACTCTGCAAAATAAGTGTTATAATTGCATCATTCGGCCTAGCATGGAGACTCTACAATACACTCGAAGCACGACCTCAAATCCAATATTAGACGAGTAAATAGATTGCACAATGTAGAATTTTGTTTTGTAAAACGTGTCGTGGTAACATTAGATTGGATTTGAGAAAATAGATGATAAATGTGATTTTGAATTTGTTAAAATAAAATAAAAGGTAAACGTAATCTTAATGGTTTAAATTCTTATTGCAATTGTGATACTACAAAGCAATAATAGATGACGTGGTATCACCAACTAACAACAATGTGAGTGAAGTCCCACATCGCCTGGATACGAAGACTTATACCTCTTTATAAGCCAATGGACAACTCTCACCTTGTAAGCCGATTTTTAGGGTTAAGTTAGGCACATGGGTTCTTCTAACATGGTATCAGACTTCTAACAAACAATATACATACATGAAGATGTGGAAGCCTAATTATGTAAATTTAAGGAACTCTTTTAAAACGTTAACAATTTCCCTTACAAATTATATTTGGATTGCGATGTGACGTGCCAATGATAATGTAGTATTAAGACTGATAAATAAACAAAGTCACTCGAGTTTGACTCTTAATCGGTTCGTTAAAAACTAATTTAAATTAGTTCGTTTGATAAACAAACCAAACTCAAACATATTTTAAAAAATTATTAAGTTTTCAAACTAAATTTGATCAGTCTAGTATTTTGCTTATAATGTTTTGAAAATTCAAACTACTCGTACTCAATTAAATTAGAATTAATATAAAATCAGTTCAATTGATAAATAAATTAAATTAAAATATATTTTTAAAATTATTAAATTTTCAAAATAAATTTTAATAATCGATGGTACGACTCGTTTATCGGGATCTACATGATATCACCGTAATAATTATTTGTTTTTCGGGCAAGTTGTATCCGCCACGCTTTTAAATGGAAAACACGCTCCGTCAAAAAACCTCATCCCCACAAGCCGGCTTGGGCTCGCAATTGCTGTAAATGATCATGGCTCAGTACCGCCCTGTCGGACCCACCATTAAAAAAAAAAAACTATTCTCGTTATCTTAATATTTCCATTTCTTTATTTTACTTTTCATTTATTGTTTTGGTAGATTTCATTGATCTCTTTCCAAAAAATAAAGTCACCTTATCTGTAGTTTCAAAAATAATATTAATTTTTTTTATTTTTAAAATTAATATCAAAATTTTT
>BRYF01000003.1:4085000-4087500 GCA_030159135.1 Actinidia polygama | reverse complement strand
TTAAAATTAAAATGATGGGATTTGTGAAATTTTTCAGCATATTGTAGAGATCCAAGGGTGTCGGTGCACATGGGAATGGCACCCTTAAATTGAAAAGAAAATTCGGACTATGAAAAAATGAATTAGTGTGAGAGGGGTCGGTTGATGTAGATATATTACCTGTTTTAAACTTTGTGAAGAAGTAGTTCAAAAGTAATTAATTTATAGACCATTGAACATAGGATATATAGATGAGTTAAGTTGATAGTGAGAAGGGATAAAAGTCAAGAGAGAGAGGGGCTAAAATTCAATTAGTTTAGTTGTAGTTTTCAGAATTAATTTTGCTAAAAATTATTTAAAAACTCATTATTGTCATATCGTTTTTATTTTTTAGTGAAAGAATAAATTTTAATGATTTGAAAATAATGTTTTGTAAAAATTGTGTTATTTATAAAAAAAAAAATCATAAAAAAACAAGTTTCGAAAATTGTTTAGAAAAATCTATTCTGAAAAGATTAATCGCCTTCGGACTAATAGGTTTCATGTTACGTCTATTCGAACTTGCTCGATCTGTTCAATTACCATCTTATAATACAATTGCATTAGCTGGCCCAATTGTTGTTTTTGTTTCTGTATTCCTGATTTATCCACTAGGTCAATCTGGTTGGTTCTTTCCCCCTAAAAATCTCATTAAAAATCTCTAAAAATAAAGCTCACCTTTTTAGTTGGCTTGAATTCATTAACCTCAGCTTATTATTGACTCGGCTTTGTTTACGTAAGCCAATATTTGTCTTGAATACCAAGAATTCAAGGGTAAATTACAGTAACCTCCCCTAAGGTTTCTGATAATAATAGATACATCCCTTGAGGTTTTCGAAATGACAGAGACTTCGCCTATGGAGTTTGTATCCTAAACGGAGTTAACAGACATCATTGTTTTACCATCTTGCCCCTGAAACTAAATGGTTGACACATCATCAAAATATTTATGGGATTGTGAGGCTTGCCATATATGATTATATTCTCAACCATCAAGATCATAATTACTGGTCATCCAAGCACTCTGAAAACCACCACACTTGATCCTTACCTTGTTCATCAAAACCAGAACCCATCTCAGGAACACTAACCCACCCAACTTACAGGATAATTTCCCTTCTTCAAGCTCACTGCCATAAACCACTCTCACATAACCCACCCACCATCGCCTCCCCCATTTTCTGTCTCTCCGCCCACGACCACCTCTCTTTCGCCCACCTTAGCCATCGCCACACGTCCCACACCCAACAACACTGCCTCATCTCTCTCTATAATCGCTGAACCCACCACGCCATCGCCTCCTTTGTTTGACAAAGCAGAGTCGCCCTCACCGAGTGTGAGTAAATCAGTGCCACTGGCCCTATATTTTGCTTCAATTACGGATCCGATTACGTGATTGAAATAAGAGGGACTTCCATTGATTGTGGAAATCGAGCACCTTTCCATTGGTGGTTGTTCAAATCAGAGTGGATTTCAATTGAGAAAGTGAAGAGAGGTGGGTGTTTGGTCATGGGTATAGATGAATAGCGTGTTTGGATATTGTATAAGATTTTTTTAAGGGTAATTTTGGTATTATAGAAGAATATAAAAGGTGATGTCATCTTTTTATGTTAACTATAGTGACACCGTGTGTACATAGGGTGAATCTGATACCAACAATCATAATAAGAGGGAGGTTATTGTCATTTTTTAAACCTCAAGAGAGGTGTCTGTCATTGTCAAAAATCTCAAGGGAGATCAGTGATATTTACCCTAAATCCAAGTATATAGATTGGATTTATCTAAAAATATAACGTTCATTCACATTTAGAACTTTCTGGGTACATTAAGGGACACAATTGTAGTATTTCTAACTACGTAATATTTTTTTTTATAAACCCTGAAATTAACAACCGACGGAGCAAACCACAGAGTCATTATAATGAGAAGATTTTACGAGGCAAAATGATAACTATATTTAATTTCCTTCACCAGAGCAATGAAATAATACGAGTAAATAAAAGTGCATCCACACTTATACTGTGTTTGGATCAGGAATTTAGTAAAAAATAAATAAATAATTCAATGGTCCCAAACGGTTGAATTGCCTAACTTTTCTATTTTCATTTCTTTTTTTTTTCTTGCCCAAATTTAGAATCCAAACACAGCCTTAAAAAATTTAGCGACATCAGTTGTTTTTTTTTGGTTGTGATTTGTTTTTGTAACCAAACATTAGACCAGTTAAGATAAAAGTGGTTGACCAACTAATTTTTGCAACTCCTATTTAATAAAACTATTGTCTGGATTAGTTTTGGGATAAGAATCAATTAATTTTAAGTTTTTTCTCGTTTTTTTTTTACTTTATAAATTTAAATTAGTTTTTTTTTGTAAATATATTTTTTTATATCTATAATTAAGACGAAACACAAAATTAAAAAAATGACAAAAAAATATATAAAAAAAGTTCACAGACAAAAATACAATCTACCCTGAACTCTTCCCA
>BRYF01000003.1:4030000-4032500 GCA_030159135.1 Actinidia polygama | reverse complement strand
ACCAACGAGCCTTTGATCATCTCTCCTCTAATTTTGATTAACTAGTGCCTTAACAAGAAATATGGATGGATTGGTCTTAAAATGGCTTGTAGTGATATTAAATTAATTTGTGCATTTGGCTTTTTTACAAGAATATCAAGGTTAAACTTTGAAATTTACTTGGGCTAATAACATGAATTGGTTTCCTTGCATTTTCGGTGTAATTCTACTTTTTGGCAACTCCATTATCAATGACTCTTTCCGTCTCATATTGTCTGTTCTTTTTACGGAGTTTTATATATGTATGCAAAACTAAACCAAAATTATAATGATTTTCAACGTTGTCTCTATATTCCCACTTTTAACAGTATTTATGACTGTTTGTAATAGATAATTTAAGAAAATTAACGAGTTTTTTGTTTTGACTTTTCAAAGTGAAGAATTATTTTGGAACATATCGAATTACAAAAGTTGACAAAAAAATAGTAAGCAGGAAGTATGATATTCAATCCAATCCCGACCACCCGGATTGAGGTATTAACTAATACTTTACGGGGTATTAAATTGGGTTCTAGCCCATAGCATTTCCTAATTAATCCCGGATGCAAAAAAGAAAAAATATATATATTAATAAAAAAATAAATTATTTTTTTAAAGATCTGAAATAAATGTGATAACGTTTTGAATTTGTTTATGAACACGAGGACCCTAAAAATTGAGGTCATTATTATCACCTAGCTATGAGCTATGCAAAAGGTACTTGACCTAGGTACGGGTGGAGTACTGCATTATTTTTGACTTTCCAATTTCCATGTTGTGTTTGTGATTACAGCTTGGGTTGGGGATTAGATTGATTAGAAGATGCATGACCATCAATGAAGGTTGAGAAACGCCTTTCATGTCACGTAGAAGCTGGCCTAGCTCGACATTCCAACATAGACAGTATGAATTGTTTGAAAGCTAAGATTAAACCAACGGTGGGCAACTAACAACTCATCATCATGGATCAACTCAGCTTCCAATTAGGCCATCCTCCCTTCTCTCTCTCTCTCTCTCTCTCTCTCTCACACACACACACACACACGCACATAAATATTGCTTGATTGTTAAAAGGAAAATGTTATGGGTACAACCATATAGCACCCCAAATGCACACCACATGAGGTGTTACATTTGGATTTGTTGGGTGTGAGGTGAAAGGACAGGGTGGACCCCACACACAGCCAATCCAAATGCAACACCTCATGTGGTGTGCATTTGGGATGCTATATGCTTGTACCATAGCACTACCCTTGTTAGATTGGACACGAATACTGAGTTATCAAAAAAAATAAAAAAAAGATTCCATGAATTCCAGCTACATCTAAGAATAAAGAAAATGTCATTCATACATAATTTTTATACAAAAATCATAAACAGTCGTATGACGACATTTCTTGTGGTTTTGAGTACAATGATAGGGTGATGTTTCCTAACTGTTTAATTTATATTTTTGTTTTGTTTAATTTGTTAATAAAAACAGAAAACTTGTTTGTGTTGCAAAAACTAAATGAAAACAAGGCAAAACTATTTTCACTATTTTTGAAAATAGTAAAAACAAGAAAAGTTATTTTTGTTTTGTTTTACAAAATTTGTTTACAATTTTTTTTCATCCAAAATTTTTCAACCACCACGACCTTCACCTTCTCATCCACCGCCGCCACCTCCAACTCCACCACCACATCCACTACTACCACCTCCTCCTCCTCCACCGCCACCTTTTTTAAAAATAATTTAAAAAAGGTGAATACAAATACATTTTGTTTTTAAATAGTTTAAAAATAGGTGAAGACAAATATATTTTTAGTTTCTATTTTACAAAAAATAAAATCAAACAAAACAAAAATTAAACAAACACAAAAAACAAAAAAATGAAAACGTTACCATAGACTTTTTAATTTTCAATTAATGGTTGCAAACGAGTCATATCATTTTATTTGTGTATCATGACCCCAGATTAAGTTAAACCCTTGAGATCTCAAGATTGGCAGGACATCAATCTCAAGATCCCTAGTCTGAGGATTGATTAGGAGGGAAGGAATTCTGAACTTTGGGACAAATTTCGACTCCAAACTAATCACGTGCTCTCAGGACCGATCCTGAGTTTTTCGAGGTCTCAGTCCTAATCTCAATTTGAGGCCCTTCATATTTTTTTTTCTGATAAAAAATAACACTATTATTGTAACAAAAATCAACATCTCTTGTGAGTTTTAAATAAAATTTAAAACTTGTAATACACATACAAGGCTATTAATTTGATGTACCAAAAAATATATAATTCAGTACACAAAAGGCCATAATTCTATATACAATTTTTGGACTGGAGGGCCCCAAAATGGGGCCATTTTTGAAAGGCTCAGACACAGGCCTACTGGGCCTATGCCCAGGACCGGCACTGCGTGCTCTAAAAACAAAAATTAAGAAGAAAAAAAAAAAGAACCAAAATCTTCCCACATGCATGCATGACAATTAATATCTAAAG
>BRYF01000003.1:4007500-4012500 GCA_030159135.1 Actinidia polygama | reverse complement strand
AGGATTCAAACCCTACATGCCTCACTTTTTATTTCGCAAAACAACGCCGTTCCAATAGAATGAGGGGTCAAACACTAAAACCATCAAACTCATTATGTAATTGATATTATCTACAAGCCACCACCTCTAACGATATTATTCTGTGCCAGACTACTGAATTAATATAAAGTCTTGATCGTACCACTAGACTGAAATCTTTCCAATTATAATTTGTTATGTAGAAAATTATTGAGTCATCCTCTATCAAAGTCCTAAAATTTTTAACTGCAAATAAAATAGTGTCGCAAACCATTACTAGTTGACATGGCTAAATATTTAGGTGTGAGAAAAAGGTAATTTATGCGCATACATTAATGGATTGTTGTGATAGAAGAGTTTGTTTGATTCTCCAACTTTAAAACTTTTGGGCTTTAAAATCTAATAAATTTATTTATTTGGTTTACAAACCCTCTCTAATTATGAATGCTTAGTGGACGTTTGGTTTGCAACTTTAAATCAATCTTATAAATTTTCGGTAGCATCAATTTTGATATCTTATTATTTTTATTGATTTTTTTTTAATAAAAGTTTTCACCTCTTCAATTTGTCGTGACTAAAAGAATTGAAAAAAAATACCCTATTTAAAAAGATTTAAAAACCGTTAAAGATAAGTCAATTTTCTCGAATATATAATCCATCTTTTTATCTTACTTTCCATTTTCTCTTTAGCAACAATCCTAAAATAATTCTAATTAAATGAAAAAAATTCACTAAAGACAACAAAATGCCAAAATCAAAACGGAAAAAAAATGTTAATTTTATTTTCTTTTTTAAAAAAATACAAATATGTATATTTAATATCATTATCTTGCATTAAAAAAATTGAAAATGGGATTGACAATTTGAAATGCAATTCAAAGCCAGCTAGTTTTGAGCTCTTCAAATGAGCCAAGCCATATATATAAAAGTGGCAATGAAAGTACAATATATAAAACAAGAAAAGCTCTTAATATGTCCAAACAGTGTCTCCTGGGGAGCAGATCAAAGAAAGGGAAATATCATGCGGCACACCACACCCCAGTAGCCACGGAACCGGGTCCTGCGGGGAGTTGCGGGGAGCCAATACGACGTCGTTTGGCGCGCGAGCAGTCCAAAACGACGTCGTTTTAATTAAAAAAATTTGGCCCAAAACGACATCATTTTGGATCTATACATTTTTTGGGTAAAACGACATCGTTTTGGGCTGAGCGCAAGCCAAAACAACGTCGTTTTGGCGCTCTGCACGCGCCCCACAGGGAAGCCGCACTGCAGCATCCCCAAATCCGGTAGCCACTCCCTCCAATCATAAAATTACAAGAAAATGGAAAAAAGTGAAAAGAAAAAAGAAAAAGCTGAGAGAGAAAGTGTATGGTGGAAGTAGAAATGACAACTGTACGAGTTTGGTTCTGGTTCGTATATTTCCTTTCTTGTGTTTGTTTATTTAACGAACGTCTCATTTTCAAAAGGGTTGATAAAATTGAACGAGTTTTCAATTAGGTTCTTATTTAGTGATAATTTTATTTTAAATGTTCACATAACGTAACAACATCGGAAATTCATCCATGTGAAGAGACCAAATACTAAGACTATGTTTAGATTAAGCATTTTAGTAAAGAAAAAAAAAACAAAAAAGTTACAAGAATCCAATGTTTCAAATTTGTAATTTTTTTTATTTTTTATTTCTCCAAAAATTCATTCCTAAAACCTTATTCCAAATATAGCCTAAGAAACTTGCAAGTGAAAATCAAATAATTCTTAGACAGTATAAGTGTGACGTATTTACAAGAAGAATTACTCATTTTTTTTAATATTTATACGCGTGAAGTTATTGTAAATTGACACATAAACGTACACAAAAAGAAATGCTTGGAGTAGGTTCGAAATAGAAACGACTAAACACAAATCAGCCTCATGCCCCAATGAATTATCAATATCGTCCCTAAAATCCTAACCCTAACCCTAACCCTAACCGTACCCGTACCCGTACCCCATATGATATACACGCCCCATGATTGAGGTTTGAGGTGCGTAATTCTAATACCCCCACCTCGTTGTTGTCAGCTATGTACCAATTCTGTTAGTAATTACACTAATTTTAAAATTTTAATAGATGAGTAATGCAAATACTCCACCCCTATTGTCAGCTACGTAACAATTATGTCAGTAATTACACTAATTTTAATTTTTTAATAATTTATTATTAACATTTTATTACTACATAAATGTTAATGTTAAGTGTTTAGTTTTTATATTTCAATGAAATTTTTAGCAGTTAACATGTTCCGTTTAGAAAGATGGGAAATTAATTGGCCAAGAAAAACTGTAGCACAAAATTAAAATAAATAAATAAATAAATTCATCATCCCTAGTTGTTTTCATTAAAAAGGATTAAAAAATGGAATTTAACCCTTTTCACACACAAAAAAAAAAAACCCAGTTATCTTGCTCAAGTATGCCAGTAATTAGGAGGAGGAGAGCTTCTTTTCCCCCTCCCTTGACAAATTCCCCCCTTGACCCCATCCTTGTCTCCCCTTATAAAGACTTTTATGCCCCACCCACCCACTTATTTCTCTCTCTCTCTCGGTTTTATTTTTTATTTTTCAATTTTTTGTATTTTAAATTTGTTTTTTTTTAGTTTTTTTTTCATTAGTTTTTTTCCTTTTTTTTATCATTTTTTATGAAATTTATTTCTTTTCTTTATCAGTTTTAATTTTTTTTGATATATATTTTTTTTATTTTATGTTTTTATTTGTTTTTAGTTTTATTTTATTTTTTATGATTTTCTGTATAAATTTTTTTCTTTATTATTTTTTATTTTTAATAATTATTTTTAAAAAAAATTTATTTACCAAAAATGAAAAAATAAAACTAATAATAAATAAATAAATTTCATAAAAAACAATAAAAAAATAAAAAATACATAAAACTAAGAAAAAAGAATAAACAAAACTAAAACAAATAAATATACAAAACTGAAAAAACAAAAAGAAATTAATGGGAAAAAAATAAACAAAACTAAAATAAAATACAAAAATTAAAAAAAAAAGTGAGAGAGAGCACTGAGTGAAGAGAGAGAGAGAGAAGGAGGAGGGGCATAACAGACTTTTAATGAGAAGACAGGGTGGGGCCAGGGGAGATTTGTCAGGGAGGGGGGAAAAGAAATTTACTAGGAGGAACCATAAGTACGGTACCAAGGCGAAGCTAAAAGTCAACATCTAAGTGCTCCTTTGGCATATTTTACATTTAATTAAGTAGGGTTATTTTTGTCATTTTTCTAGTAGACTCAAAAAAATTCATTTGAATTAATATACATTTTAATTTCTTAATAGTTATTTATTACTTTTTCAATTCGTCTGTAAAAGATTGACTGAAAAATAAAACACATTAGTCAAAAGAGAAAAAAAACTTTGATAACAAAATTAATCCAACTCCAGTGTAAATTTTTACCGTCAGGTGCCGTGTAATAGCATCGGGCGTAATTCCAAGTGATTTTGAGATGTGAAAGGTTGTGGATCCGAATTTCGTAACGAGAAGTTCTCATAATTATTTCATTCGCTAGACTCGATATCTGCTATTGTTTCGGGCAATCAATTTTAAAATGTACTTATAACATAACTCCTATTGTTGAATCTGCAAATGGAATTTTATATATTCATGCTCACACAAAAAAATCATACTGATCGCTCCTACTACTTTTTTTTTTAATTGAGCAAAAAGATAAATAAATAAATTATTTTTCTCTCATGCATTGCTTTAATTACGTTGGGATCTCATTCCAGCTTGGAGTTCCGTACCAGTTAGCATGTGAGTGCGCTCTCCGATACTCTTGTCCATGTACGGACTACCTGACAACTCACAGTGTTATAATACGGTTTGGAAAAGATTGTTATTTCTTTCATTGAATTTAATAGATTATAGTACTTTGATTTTGATTTTTTTTTAATAAATTTTTTTTATTAGAAAAATCTAAAATTTTTAATTTAATTAAAAAAAATTAACTAAAGACAAATAAAATATTTTTACTTACAACAACTAGGTAAACTTAATCTTGAAAGACCCGCTCACTAACTTATATGCTAATACTCGAATGGGTTGCCACTAAAATGATTCCAGCGTTACGACAAGCGTTGAGACCCAAGATTTTTGCCATTCAAACCTGGGTCACATAATACTTCTATCGAGGCTTCGCTTTCACTCTCGTTTCCAAAATATATAATTATATTTTAATTAAAAAATTATATAATATAAACGCTTTTTTCGCTCTCAAAATATTTTAATAAAAAATACTCTCGCACAACCGCTTATGCTCCCACTTTATGGGACCTAAATTCAAACCATCCGATGGTTGAAAGATCCATTTTGGTGTAGCACAAAAGTAGTGGGCCAATGCACAAGAACACTGGATCCACTTGAGCACCCATAATGATGGATGTTGCTGCCCGAGCACATACGACTACACTTCTCGAATGTGATTGTAAATACGTGCAGGATAACGTTGTTCCTTCTTTGTGCGTGGAAAGAAAATCTCGTACTGCGTTTGAAATTAATGTGAATTGATTGATGGGCTTTGGAGGCAGATCAGATAAGACCCCGCCGCTGGTTCACGAGATTGGGGCCGCCGGCTTCCAACCCCATTATCCGGCCTGTCGGGCCCACGTCTTCGGTTGCAGAACTCACGGGGGCCCATTTACTCTCACACCTTCACATGCCAAGAGAGAGAGAGAGAGTAAAGACCTTTGGTGGGGATTGAGGCCATGAAATTTTTATTATTTTTATTTTAGAATTAGTTTTACAGAAAATTCTTTTTATGATATTCTGCAGTTGATGGATTTAAAAACTTGTTTTATGAGTTTTTTTTGAAAATTTTTTTACTCCATTCATTTCATTTTATTTGTCCGTCTTCTGAATTTGAGATGTTTCAACATACTTGTTCTATTATATTGTGTTTGAATCAAGTATTTAGTAAAAATAAAATAAAATAA
>BRYF01000003.1:3975000-3980000 GCA_030159135.1 Actinidia polygama | reverse complement strand
AAATCCCTTGTCTAATATTGGTTTATAAGACTAAAAGGCCGGTCATGCTTTGGGACGTATGCAACGAAATCAACAGTTGAGGATATGAAGGGCAATTTATGAGAAAGTGGCAGAAAGTTGGCTAAGATGGATCACAATGTGTAGCGAAGACCAATGAACTTGCTTTAAGAAATTTTGTTTTTGTATTTTAGTTTTTATGGAAGTCGGAAACCATGATGACAAACACTTACACTTTCAACGAGGGTCACAATATGGTTAGGTTGCATCAAGTTGAAAGTCAACACACGAGCTCTCCCAAAGCTGTAAAAATGGCTCTACCAGGCTATACACAAGCCCTCATCTAAACATAAAGAGTGTTCCACCAAACCCAAGTTGCTTTTGGACTTCACCCCCAATGCAAGGCAATTTTCGACATATTTCCCAAACCCTAATAGTTTGACGAAAGCATGTTTCAAAAACACGCTCAAGCAAAATCGTGCTTTCAATAATAGTGAAATGAAAGAATGTTTTTGAAACACCCCTCAAAGGGGGAAAACATGTTTGCAAAACGCACGTACAAACGAAAGCATAATTTTCTTAACACACTTTTAGCGAATGCTAGCAAGGCAAAAACATGAGGAAAACCCAAAAATTCATTTGAAAACGTGATTTTATAACAAGCTTATAATGACCTAACTGGGATTTGGGAAATAGGTTAAAACTTGTGCTACTTTGGGACTGCAGTTCGAAAATCACTCGGGTTTAGTAAATATATGATGAGAGAAAAGGAGCCACAGAAACATGTCAAAAACTCACAACAAAGAGTTGAAATATGAAGGGCATAAAAGCAACACATTGACTTACAGGTTAGCTTTTCTTCAAATGTATTACTTGAGAGAGAGAGAGAGAGAGAGAGAGAGAGAGAGTGAGGTGATGATTTATCAAAATGTAATTTCTAAAAGGCAAAACCAATATCAAGTTCAAATCCTTTATAATTTTTAAGGTCAGGGGCTTTAATATTTGTTTTGCTAAGCAACGGATATTACATCAAAAAAGGATCCAACTTTTAAGTAGCTAGCACAAAAGAGTTATTGAAAGGATAAGGTATTAAGACAATATTGTTCCCCAATATGCATCTCCTAGTTTGTTGAGTGAGAGCAAATTAGAAATCAGGGTATGTTTGGTCTCTTTAATGTTTTCTGTCTTCTGTTTTTATTTTTCGGGAATACACAGGAAATGATGTGTTTTTGAACTTCCAAAAACACAAAAGGGGTTAGCAGAATACGGAAACAAAAGCAAATTCAAACAGACTTCCCTTCTTGGCATATTTGAAAAATTGAATCAGGAATGTCAATCAAGAATACTTTCCACCAAACTAATTTTACTCTTCTGGGATCAATAACACATGCTTTCTACCAACCTAATTTTATATAACATATTCTTCATCAAGGAATATAATTTAACAAATGCATTCACCACATATTAAATATGCACATAGATTGAAGGGTGCCCTTAAGGCTCCTCTACAAGGAAGGTAATAAATAAAAAGGCTTCAAGGCTCCAAAATTTTAAGCAAGGATCTCATTGACATGCATTCCACAATCCAGAGCTTAAATACAAGAGTAAGTTTCAACTCCTTAGTGGACACTTTTTAACTTTGAAGCTTTCTTTTTTTTTTTCTCACTAACAATAAATTTTATTAATAAGAATTCAAAGGTGTCCTCACACAATACAAATAGCTCTCCATCTTTAGTACTATTAAACAATGGCATCCCTTAAAAAGAAGGGATCATGGAAACCATAAAAGAGGCAAAATAAAAAATCTTCTTAAATACTCTCTACATCTTCCACGTTCTCCTCAACAATTTTGCATCCTCCACTTTATTTTATTTTATTATTGTGTTCCAATAATAATTCAATCATATTATTTTCCTTTATCTTTTACTTGTCCTTCATATCAAATCAAGACTATGCCACATGTTTAAACTTTAAAGAGACTAGGAAATCGATGTCATCTTCTCATTTGTTGTTGAAAATTGAAGAGGTTTACTATCTTTTGTCAGTGATGCCGAGCACTTAATGATGAAGATCATGGAAAGAAGAACAATGGCAAATCTGCAATTTTACATGAAGCTCATCTTCGGCATCATGGAGTCCAAGTTCGCAATATTTTTTAGCCTTTATTTGTTTTTATTTTAATTTAGTATGGTCATACGTTTATAGTCAAGGAATCAAGGGTATTTTAGTAATTTTATTTTGGTTGGACTTGTTTTTTATTATTATTATAATCTTAGCAGTCAAAAGAGTCAAAGGTTTCCTTTTTTTTTACTTCCTAGTCAGAGTCGAATTAGAAGTTCTATTCCTAGTTGGTCTAGAATATTAGTATGTTACCAAATATAGTTGTTTCTAAATCTCCAAGTCCTAGTCCTTATAGAAGAGGGAGAGTCTTTAGCTACAAGTATGGATGTAATATTTCTTTTCAATATAGAGTTGAGTTATGAGAAATTGAGATTTGTTGGTGTGAAGGTGTGGGCACGGGCCCGATGGCCCGCCCAACCTAGCTTGCTTTTTTGAGGGCTTGGGATTGCTATTTTAGCCCATTGGGATAGGCCGGGTTCATGTTTCAAGCCCATTTATATATTGGGAATATAATTTCTAGGCCCGTATATCTAATATATTATTTATTTATATTATTATTTGTGCAATTATTAAAAAATGAAAAAAGTCCAGAAAATTAAAAAAAAAAGTGGTTATATTTTATTTGGTATCATGGAACATTCATGGTCCATGGACAATAAATGTTTTGACTAGACTTGAAAACGTTTTTCCTTTGGTATGAAATTTATGGTTAACGTGATCACTTTGTTTTTTAAATTATATAAAATCTTTTAAGTACTAGAGAAAATTAATTTCATACTAATGAGAATTAACTTGTTTAGATTTTTCTAAGGTACTATCGAATATGAATGGTAAACTCAATTTAAAAAAGAAAATTAGAATTAATAAAATGTAAATTCTTAAATATATTTAACATTTAGGAGTTTGAACAAATGAGCTTAGTGGGCGGGCTTGAGAATTTAAAAGGTTTTAGGACTGGGCTTGGGGATTTAATATTAGGCCCGCATCGGGTTGGACCGAGCTTGGGTAGATATAAACCCTCTTAATATATAGTACAAGCCCGTCCTGGCCCGGCCATATGAATGTCTACCCCTAGTGTGAATTAACCCTTGTGAGGGTGAAGCACCAGGATGGGTTGTGAGAAATTCAGTTTGGTATCAAAGCCAAGGATCCTATCTTTTCTTTTTGATAAAAGTTGACTTCTACATTACAATGGTGACACAATCATAATCAATTTAGATGATTAAATTTCAAACCAAAGTCATCTAGTCTAGTGGGACTGGAGAAAAACATGCAGCCGTAAGGCTTGCGTCCTACCAGACGAATAAAACATAAAGAAAGGAACTGTCGAGCAATGTGCATGTCCAGCCATTTTTAACATAGAACCCCATGAAATCCTTAAAACTTATGCATTTATATAGTAATGGGAGAGTCTAAGTGGATATTTAAAAAGGCAGTTCAGGCACATTAGAAGTTGAAGGTTGTCTAAATTAGTTAGGATTTAAGTCGCCAGGAAATTAATATCAGAAAGCAAAGAAAGGAATTACAAAGCTGAGGGAGGGAACTCACTCGTGATCAAAGAAGTAAGACACAGCAACAACCATCTCTGACACCCCATCATTATCAATGTCAGCAATGACCTGATGAAAACTAGAGAAACTAAACTTCATTGAAGCCGCATAATCATATCAAACAAGCATCTTCAAAAAAAAGAAAAAGTTCTATAGATCTGCTATTACACTTACAGGAGTGCATAAGATGTGTGAGTCTATATTGACATAGTCCTCTGGTTTTTCATGTTGTGCTTCAGTCCACTCCTCAGTCCTTGCCTCCCCACATTGATTTATCGATGTAATCATCATAGTCATAGTTATACTCATCAGCCAGCTCTTCGCTATCTCTAAATAACTCAAAAGACGAATCAGCATCTGCCTCGAAACCTTGATCATTCTCCACAGTTGCATCACGAACATCCTCATTGCTATTAGCTTTGGATTCAGAACCACCCGCCTCCAATCCTTTTGAGGCATCATCGCCAAGTTCAATATGAATATCACAGTGGCAGACTGGCAGTGCCACATACAAGCAAGGGTTTTCAAATGAATACCCTCAATTTTTTTATATGTATACGTTATGTAAATTTTGGGTATAATTCACACTATTAAACCCCCAATCCATATGGCTTGAATACCTAGCCCATCTGATTTGAACAGTAAGTCAGTCTACTGTGGACTTAATTGAATGCTTTAGTTTTTAGAATGTTAGGAAAATTGAAGAAAAAGAAAAAATCAGAAAATGAGAACAAAACGCGCAGTATCTCTCCCTAACGTTATATTTCTAGACCTATTAAGTTTTTCCTTTGTATTATTATACACAAACACATATATATCAATATAGTTGGTGTCCATTGAGGTACCGAAAGGTGAAAGAACACAAAAGACAGTGATCTTTATTATGTACATTAAAAGTGATGCATTTTATAGCATTGATAATACGACTATTATACAAAATTTTTAAAAACTCATCAATAGAAATTGCAATATTTTTAAGTGTTTATATAGTTTTTTGTGGAACATAATATCAATATACTGGAGTTTCTTTTTATTAATAATATTTTTAAATAAAATTAATAGAATTTAATTTTGTTACATCTCAACACACAAATATTCCTCAATGGAGATTAATGCAGTTAGAATAGACAAGTCTAATTCATCTACACATTTCATGCCGATATATTAAAACATCACCAAAAATTATCGAAAAGAACCGACCAAAACAACTGAATAACGACTTATCCATAATTCATCAAATATCACTTGGGAATCAAGGAAATTCAAATACAAGCTGGAATTCTATATTTCTATGGCAGTCACATAATTTCTATTTTCATTTCGCCATATTTT
>BRYF01000003.1:3877500-3882500 GCA_030159135.1 Actinidia polygama | reverse complement strand
TAGTATCTCCACCATGTCAAAATATTTTTAAAAAAAAATTCAGTATCAATTAGAAAACCACTAAAATATGTGTCTAAATATTTTAGAAATTCAGTGCGTGATGATAAACTAGTATTTTGCCTACTAAAATTAGCTATTGCATTCAAATCACTCTAAGTGGTTTTACCTAGTACGCCACTAGTTGAAGTAGAAGGTGTAGAAGTGGTGGCGAAAGTCGTGCGTTGTGTAAAATATTTTATTTCGTATGAATTATACAGTGTAGTTATCATTGATTTAACATCATTACCGGTAATGGTTATAGTTTCGTTTAATAATTAATTAATTGAGGCAATAAAAAATTAAAAACCTGATAATTTAATCCTAGGGTCCATTACTGTGAGACCCTAAACCCTAAATCTCTTAATTAATTTAATTTCATGGATATATATAAGGTAATTATGTTAATTAGTGTAATTTAATGAGTGTGGGTCATGTGCGTCATGTGTGGGAGTGTGTTTGGGGATATAAATGTTATTAATTAAAGTTATAGGTTAAAAATGTAAATATAAAAACTAGTTTGGGGTTAAAGTGCAAGAATTATAACTTTTGGAATGAAATTAAAAAAATTTAAAAGTTGGAGGGATTGAAGTGTAATTTTGATAAAAATTTGGCTTAATCAGCCAGGACCCGTCAAAAGTTATTGTTCTTATCCTATTAATAATTGAGTATATATATATATTGTATAGTTTAAGAAGAAGAAAAGGAAAACAGAGAGACGTGAGAAAGAGAGAGGGAGAGAACCGAGAGACAGAGAGAGGAGAAACATAATTCAATTGCAGGTAATTTATTGATTGATGTGTATTTTGTTAAGATTTGAAAAGTTATATTACTTTTCTTTGGGTAGATCTCATGAAATCATATGTATATATATGCATATTTGTATTTATACAAGTTGTTAGGATTAAATTGGTTTGATAAAGGAGGAAGAATTTCAGAAATATAAAAACTGGAATTCGCAGCTCTTGCTAGTCTTCCATGGCTGCCAGATCTGAAAATTATTCAGTGTGGGCGAGTCTATGGTACTATCGTGTACCCTATTTGATAATTGGTCAATCGGATGAGTTTTTGACTGTGTGAGTAGTCGTTTCCTATGTTTTTCAGTGTTCTGGATTCGATTATGGGGTCAGTTTAGACTAATTCTAAATTTAGAGTGACGTATTATATAAAGTGGTGATCGGTAGTGATAATGGGCATATTTGGTGACAATCGACGGTGAAAAATGGTCCGATCGTTTTGAAATTTTACTGGGTTGTAACTGATAATATTTAATGAGAATTCATAAGGTTAGATTATAAATTATAGGATTGAATTCATTATTTTTTTGAATTAATTGTTATCGGTGATAACCTTTTTCTTTCGTTAGGTTCCGAAATGGAGCCAAAATGAAATACAATTATTCTACATAAAGTGGT
Source organism: Actinidia polygama (assembly GCA_030159135.1). Lineage (NCBI taxonomy): Eukaryota > Viridiplantae > Streptophyta > Magnoliopsida > Ericales > Actinidiaceae > Actinidia > Actinidia polygama. The sequence goes on along the minus strand of BRYF01000003.1, from coordinate 3,881,049 downwards.
GACCCTCGAGAAGCTAAGTAAGGAAAATCGTCTTCGAGACATCTTAAAGCAAGGTGTAAGTGTGGTAACAGGTGGGATTAAATACAGATATTCTTATTCATATTGAATTGATTGACTTTGATAAAATGTGGATGTTGATCTATACATGAGGTGACTTGATACATTGTTGATGATGATTTATAATTGAGGTGGCAATGCATATCATTTATCTTGTGTGCTTGCATTGCACTGGAGAAAGGTTATGCCAATGTGGGGCTAACCTAAAGATCAACCGAGTGGGGGTTGATCTAGATTAACCGAGTGGGGGTTAATCTTATAGGGTGTCGAGTGGGGACATCCTTGATAACGAGCCATCAGACATTGGGCCAACGTTATCTAAATTTGCGCGCACATGTGTGTGTTGCATCTTTGCATCATTGCATTGTTGCACTTTATTTCTGTATATCTATGATGGATGGTGTTTTATATCATTCTTTATGAGTTTGATTATCTATTGTGAGCACGTTGATTATTAGCTCACACCCACACAGATTTTTGACAGGTAAGACGATGTGACTAGATGTCTGGTTCACTATAGTCATGGTCATAGACGTGGTGATCCACCTGGTTGTGTTGGATGTTGTTAGCAGAACTTGGAACAGTTCTTGCTTTTGTACAATTTCATGTAGTTTTGTAATAGTCATGTAAATATTTTTATTTTATGTTTAAAAATTGAAAGAGTTTGTGTCTGTTCAGGTATGTGTGCCGTATGGTGTTGGTTTTAAACCAATAGTGAATGGGTGCATATGTTGTCTTATAGAGTTTGATTTTTTTAAAATATGGTGAATGGAAATGATATACTTTCTATATGGTGGATATTGTGGTAGATACAGGTGTCGTTCGCAGGCATGGTGGCCTGTGCGATCACATCCCGCCTAATGTAGCATTAATTATGTCTGATTAAGTTGGGGGTGTGACAATTACTGCTGCTAACGCAAATAAGTAAGGCAATTTTTTCTAATATTTTAAAATTTTTATTTCCACTACCGCACAAATGTTTGTAAAATATAGGTTTTTTTCTATGGTCTTTAAAATTATGAGCAATGTTATATATATATATATATGTGCGTGTGTGTGTGTGTGATGACAAGTTGAGTAGTGGAATAATAAACACCCAAGCACTTATTGAAAGTGTTTTAGTTTGAGGCGCTCAAAAGGAAGTGTTTAATAATAAAATAAAGCATAATAATAATTTGATGATTGTTGTGGTCCAGCGGTTTGGTGCATGGCGTATGGAGGGTGAAATTGCGAGTTTGATTCTCGGAGAGAATTTTTTTAGGCACCCAAAAGGAAGTGTTTAATAATAAAATAAAGCATACTAATAATTGAATAATAGCTCTGGTCTAACAGTTTAGTGCATTGTGTATGGACGGTGAGGTTTCAAAAGGTGAGGATTTTTTGGGGGGGGGGCGGGTGGGGTTGGGGGGGCTTAATGGGCTAGGATAATGTGTCGGATTGTCTGGCCTATTAAGACGGGCCGGTTCGGGCCGAATTACGACAGTAATGGACTGGGCTAATTTAGGGGTTGGATTTGGTGAAGGTTGTCCAACCCGTGCCCGATAGTAACTGGGCTTCGAGCTGAGCCCAATCCAAATGGTCCGGGCTTACTCAGACTGCTATAGTACTGGTAATGGGCCACTTGACGAACGAGTTGAAAAATCCGGCCAATTTATACACCTCTCTCCCTCTCGAGAAATTATTTAGTGCTCGTACAACAAATCCTAATGGTGTTCTCGAGCAATCCGATCGTGGAGTCTTGACCATGGTGAATGAAGGAAGATATTATGAGGGCTTTCGCACAAGCGATGCAGACCTATAAGTTGAATGACATGAAGCACACCGGCTAAATAGTCCTCATACGATAGTGAGAATAATGTCCATCATGCACGTAATGACCTTCGTGAAGAACTAAATAGCACATACATATATTTTTAGTTGCTTTCTTGATGTAGGTAGCATCAATAGGTAGGGGCGGAGCCAAAATTTAGATTCAATGATATCAAAATTGTCAGAAATTATGTTTTGCGAAGTCAAAATTATAAATTTATAAAATTTAGGACAAATTATTAATATTTTATAAGATCAAAATTGTATTTATGATAAATTATATTAAGAATAATAGTATACTTTTTTTTTCAGTAGAATCAATTAACCCCACTTCCCTAGTTTGGCTCCTCCCATGTCAATAAGAATATGTGAAGCATGTGTATCCTCTCTCTGTTGTTTCTCTTATCACTTATTTATTTTGACAAAGACCAGTATTATTAAAACAATTCAAGAGAAATAAACTGCATCTGTGTCAGTCAAAAAGAGACCCTGGACTTGGTCTGAACAAGGAAAAAGGTGATATGCGCCGCTAATCCAAATTTTACGCAGTAAGCTCTAAATGTCTAGATGATCAAACCATACCAATAAATAAATTCACTGAATCATTCATGTTGTTTTTGCAGGCAAGTGTTAGTAGCTTAGTACATTACAGAACCAATCCGTTCATGTTGTAGATTAGCTTGACATCACTCATAAAATGCGATCAATACGAATCTTACATTTGCAGGATTAACTAACAGGCTAAAAGCTTAAAATCACAACAGAAAATGATTTCCAGTGCACCAAGCAATTCTTGCATTTACAGCTTTAAAATGAAAAAACAGAACTGCATTATCAATCAATCAACTTCTCAGGTAGGAGTTGTAGGACCGTCTACACTACAGGTCCGTATTCACACACAATATTACTGAAAAGCAACTATAAATCCCCAAAAGCCTACCGATCGTTTCAATTAACCAAATAGATAGAGTTTCAATTAACCAAATAGATAGAGCACCAACAGATTAACACCGAAACCAAGTATCTCCCACCCGAATAAACAGACATACTAAAAACAAAAACGTAAACTAAACAATGTACCTCAAATATTGCTTGGATACATGAAAAACCTCACCCTAGCTCCCTGAGAAACAAAAACGTAACATTTGTTGTGCCCAAAACGAGTTACCAGTCACACTGCCAACATCAAATACCACTCAAGACAAGATTTACGTGGTTCGGCCAACAATGCCTACGTCCACGGAGAGGAACCAATAATCCATTATTCACAGAATGAATTACAATGAGTACAATAGGGAGGAGCTCATCTCCACTCACCTCTCAGCACTCTCTCATCTCTCACCATCTCTCTGTCTTGCTCTCACAGCCCTCTCTCTGTGCTCTCTGTGCTCTCACTAGCACCATAGCACTCCCCCTAAACACACACAGCCCTCTTTGCTCTCTCACATAGCAATTCCCTCAGCCCCTCTCTGCACACAGCAACAAGCTGTGTGCCCACGGTAATCCCCTCTGGACTACATCTTGCCACACCACTCTGTTTTCTCTGCTCTCAGATAGCAGTTTATATAGAGGAGGAGAAGGGGTGATGAGCTCAGCCATGAGCTCATCCAAGCCATCAATCTTGACAATTGGGGAAGGCGGTGCAGCCTTCATTGAAGTCTCTGCAGCTCTCCTGGACTGCTT
>BRYF01000003.1:3865000-3867500 GCA_030159135.1 Actinidia polygama | reverse complement strand
TTATTGTAATTAGAAAAAAAACTCATAAAAATCAAAAAAATATATCTAAATTAGATTTCTTGGGTTGAAATAGAATCCCCTTCAGAAGCATGGCAGTTTCATGTATATAAAATACTTGTAACATAAAACTTAGATAATTCATCCTCTCTTATTCATATTTTTTATGTTTATTTGATTAATAATGGAATAATTAAGATTCAAGATTCACATAAATCATCGTGGGAATAAAATCCATCATACACCAGTACCTCTCTCTCTCTCTCTGCCACGATTTTGTTGCATTTTCACTTTTAACCCTTTTTATTTTTGTCAATTTTTCTGAATTTTTTCATTTACTTGTGACTAGAGGAATTGAAAAGGTTAAAAATAAATAAGTAAATAAAAGGGTAAATTTTACTAACATTTTTGAGGTTTCTGACGGATACAGTCACTTCAACTGTAGTTTTAAAAATAATAATATTTTTTTTACTTTTAAAATTAATGTCAAAATTTTCTCCCAAAAATTATTTTTTGGTTAAAAATGACAAATTTATCATTGGATTTGGAAATTTTAATAAATAAATAAATAAATATACCCATTAAGATAATTTTTTTTTGTTTTTTTCTTAAAACACTATTTATTTGTAAACGATATTATTTTTATTTTTATCAATAGTATTTTTTAAAAACTTTGTTGTCAATATTTTTAAAAAAAAATAATAATCTAAATATTTTATTTTTAAGTGCTCGTCATCTTAACATATTTTATGTATTAATTATTTTTTTAAAAAAAAGAGATAATGTTTGTTTTATCTTAATGGGTGTATTGAGAAAAAATAAATAAAAAACCTAAATTAAATGGTAAGTTTGTTATTTTTGCACAAATATGAGCTCTGAAGGAGAATTTTGGCATTAGTTTCAAAAGAGATGTCAGTGTTATTTATGAAATTAAAAAAAATGTCGGTATTTATCAAAAATCTCAAGGGAGGTAAATGAAATTTATCCTAAAAAATCACTAAAGATGAATAACATTTTTTTAACCATTTCGATTCCCTCACGAATCGAAAAAATGAAAAACTTTGACAGAAAAATAAAAAACATTAAAAGTAACATATCATTAAAATTAAAATTAAAATTAAAAAGTTAATTTAAAGTTGGAGAATCGAATGTTCACCCAAATAGATGTTCCATTCTGACTTATACAATATATATGTATATATCATCTTTTATATATTCAATTTTTTATATCACATATTCTCACTCTTCAATCTCTTATATATTATGTATGCATACAATATAACAACTGCTCAACCTCAGAAAATACGACTCACAACGTGGTGGCCTCACTTTTATTAAGATTCTCCGCGTTAATCTTCCAATATTTTGGAATTGGTAGTCCCGAGAAAGAAAAAAAAGACAAATCGAAGAACATTCAGATTGTGTTGCATAGAATACAAGTTGGTTGACTTTAAGTAGAGAATGGTTTTTGGAGTACTCTCAAGTTAAAAGGAAATTTTATCGAATGATTATAAGACCGACAATACTTTATGGAACAAAATGTTGAGCTGCTAAGAAATAACAAGTGACTAAAATAAGTATAACTGAGATGAATATGTTAAAGTGGATGAATGCTAGCATTCGTGACATATTAGAAGTTGCACCAATTAAGGATAAGCCAAGAGATAATAGGCTAAAGTGGTTCGGATATATATGTCGCAGGCCTATTAATGCAGTAATAATAATAAGTGATATGGTTATATGTAGTGACAACATTAGAGAGAATGGTAGATCGAAGTTAATATTAAATGCAGTAATAAAAAAAATATACGATTATTTTGAATTTTGGTGAACATTTTGTCTTTGATAGAGCTCAATGGCCTAAGAAATTTACGTAAACGACCAATTAATTAAAACGAAAACTTTGTTTAATTTGGTTTGGTTTAGTGAGATTTGCGAAGAAAAAAGAAAGGGTATTTAAACATAATTATTTTTAAAACTATCTTTTCAAGACAAGCTTTGGTACTATTAATTTGTTTTTGTTTTTTTTGTTTAGGTTGGCGGCAACGCTATTAAAAGATGGATTTGGAGTGCAGCAATGTTCTAATTTCTACAGCGCTGCAATCCTGTTGGCCCTCAAGTATGCTTGCCTCAAGTCAATTTTTATAATCAAAATCATTAATTTCATAGAGTTTGTTGAAGTAAATAATCTATTCGACGCAAAAAAATCTGATTAATCGGAGAGTAATAGTGAAGTGATTTTGATGCATCATTTAATACTGTTTTATAATATAATAAATGAGTGTAACACACATAATTATATTAATTTATCTCAATATAAATTGATATTAATTATTATTCAATATTAATTTTTATAATATTAACTTTTTAAAAAAATAATTATAATATAAATAATTTAAATTATCAAAATAAAATGTAACCCAAAATGCTCGTACTGCTTTAAGCCTTTGGAGGGACGTGGGCGCCAATGTGAAAGAGCAGGCAATTAATTTTGCTGGCAATT
>BRYF01000003.1:3702500-3712500 GCA_030159135.1 Actinidia polygama | reverse complement strand
ATGAGCACCTTCGGGAACATTAGCTGGCCTATCAAACAGAAAGAAATAAGAACGATCTTGAAATTAGTTAAATACCGATGACGAAGACGAATAACAAGACGGTGATGATGGTGGTGGTGGTGGTGGTGATCATATCATCTTGTTGTCTACTTCGTGAACCCATACTTCATGCATGTCACACTCAGTTATAGAATAAAAGAAAATCTAGATTTGAAAAAGATAACCTTGGAAATTTGTCATATGCATAATCTGGGGGGCTTGTTACAAGAGCCATCTCTCCAGGTAACATCAAACGAACACACATCTCAAGTCCTTCAGGCACCTACCATACAAAACAGAAGTCCTTCCAATATTAGATCTAGAAGATATTATTATAAAAAAAAGACTAAACAAGTCTACAAACACCATCTCCATCGAATAAGTAAGAATCTGAATCTACTCGAAAAAAGAAACAATAGAAAAGAAAAATAATCAAAATGTAAGGACATACATATTCGAACGAAGAATTTAATCTACAAACTTGGTACCCTACGAGTAACATAGAAATCTGCCCAATTGTACAGGCTGCTTGACCACTTTTAGTCTGACAAATTAATCAGCTCTACATTTGACCTCATCCAGAAAATCAAAAGCACAATATTACTTTCTTTAAAAATAATGAACTTACAAGCCCTTCTCCAGAGCTGAACTCCAAAGGCTGACCATCATTATCAACTTTTGTATCATAGAAGATCGTTTTTTCTTCACTAAGAAGCATGCCCTTGTAATGAACGCGCAACAGACTGTCATGAAGTGGGCAATCCATTGGAAATTCACCTAGTTATTTCAGAGAACTAAAAAGAATTAAACATCAAATAATTATAATAAATACAAATATTATATTCATGAAAGAGATCTAAGAAAAACATCTCAGCCTAAAAAACACATCCGCTTAAGAAATATTGGTGAGAAATAGAATTGAATCCTATCGTACAATTTTTCAACAGAACTGACAGTTTTAAGATTAAAAAAAAAGGCACACCAGACATAATAGCTAAAATAAATGCACGTTTATGGACCCCATGAAAATGTGGGGAAAAAAATAAAAGACATTTTGTCAAATATTTTATAATGCAGTAACCCGTAGAGCATGGGATGATTCAAAATATAGCCTACTAGAAGCAATCACTGATGTATTGCAGTGATATATATATCACTGATTCAAAATAAAAGACATTTTGTCAAATATTTTAGAGAGAGAGATTTAAGTTGGTCCACAATAATTGCTTTCTTTGACCATTAAACAGAAAGGAAGAGAAAATAAACAGAAGGAAATTCATAACTCATATATGCTCTTCGTAAATCATTTTCCAAAGTGCATTCTTGGAGTGGAAGTAACTTACTTTTGCCTTCTTACAGAAGAAAAAACTTTTCAAAAGAGAAAACGCTATAGAGAATATAATCAAAGACATCATGGAATTGCATGCACACTTGACAGGCCTACTCTCAATTTCCATCCTCCCATAAGAATTAATGTTTAACTTAATTCCAGCCTGTCTGTTGGTCACATATATAACCATCTTATAAGATCCGCAAAAAGTATAATGACAACACAGTTCACTTTTAATCTAATTTGCCATTATACTGTGAATCTAGAAATAATCACTTGCCTTTTTGGATAATTAAGTGGTGTATAAAGAGAAGAAAAAAAGGCCGCTTACTCTACAAGGGGCATACCCTAGGAGAAACAACAAAACAATAGAAACTATTCTAATAAAATTCCAAACTTGCACAACCTGCCCTGCAATGAAAGGGAAAAAAATTAAATGGTCTCTATCACACCTGTATGCAATTTAACTACCAGGATATTGAGATGCAATGTTACTTTGGGAACTGGTATGAACATCAGTGTTTACCAGGTGCCTGACACAGCCAATAGTATTATTATCAAACACAAATTCAAAGCGTTATATTTTGCACACATATATTCTGGATTCCCAAGTAGCATGCACTTTTCAAAATTGAAATCCTTAACGATTACCAATATTCTCATAAAATTTTAGCAAAGCCATGTATAGTTAAAAACTAAGCACAATCCTAGAATAAAGCTAAGAAAAGCATCATATTTGAACAACGTTACCAAATGAAGAATGTGACGATGAAAAAAAGGATCAAGTAAAATAGTATGGTAATTTCACATTTTAAAGTTCAACTAACACCTCTTCCATCACGAATACGACGTTTTATTAGACGCCCATCTCCCAGCATGTCCCGCACCTGTGAATGAGTAACCAAGGAAATTAGGACAATAATACAAACAAATAGCGAAAAAAAAGGAAGAGGAGGATAACACAAGGAGCAGGAAGCATATAGACATATATATGTGTAACTCTTTCATCTGTGTAAAAGGGTAGACAAAGTCAAAATTTTTGAAATGCCCAAACAAGTCATTGCAAGCCTGCAAGGTACTGCAATGAACTTAAGTCATCAGCTGAGCTGGGTCATAGACAAAGTTGTTGAATCACTATTGCTCAAATAATCATTACTATATTCTTGTTGTAGGCAACAGACAACTTAAGAAAATCTTTACTACAGAAGCTCACAAATAAAAACCAAAGAACACCGTCAGTTCAGACATCAGAATGGGGTGGATGAAAACACCTAATTATATGATGATAATGTAGCTTGAACAAAAGGTGCATTTAGAAATAATTCCTCCTCTCAACTAATAGTGATTAACTAATGTCAAAGGAAGATATTTGTAGCAGTCATAATTACAACTTAGCCAAAGAAGATCACAACAAGAGAGAGAGAGAGAGAGAGAGAGTTGGTAATCTCTCAGTTTGGGAATTGATGATAAATTAAGATCGAGTTCATTTCTTATGACTAAGTCCTCCCTTTTCTTTTCTTTATTAGCTTATGCAAAGAAGCCCACAGCTCATTTAGAGTCAATACTAATTCCCAGAGAAGCACACAGAAACCACAAATAAACTGGAACTCATGAGGCTGAGACCATTGGTCCATAGACTGTTGCCTGTGCATGTTTTCTTATTTACTCTTGTTATTCCTAATAAATCTAGCCAAGAGCCAGCAAACTGAATGTGTGATTGCATGCTAAAATACTAATGGAGTACCTAATCTGGTACTACGTATGATGGTTGAAGTGCCCCACCATCATAATTCAGGTGATATGATTTGAAAAAGAATGGACACACAGAGAGAGAGAGAGAGAGAGAGTCTTAATTAAACTTTATAAGTCAATACCATTTCACTTCAACATTGATGAACCTACAGATGTCCAAAGCAACTCATGCATGTAAAAGAAGTTAATCTTTTTACACATATAAGGTGACCAATTAAACATGCTAATCATCTAAAAACATTATCCTTACAAAACAGATGCAAATAAGCTCACCATTCAAATACTTCAACTGGTTAACCGCACTGGATTTAAAAAAAAAAATGAACCAGAATCAACTACAATACATGTTTCCCCAAATCCATGCAAACCTGAATAAAGTGAACCAGCTCCACTTCAAAATGAACTTCTTCAATACCTTCTACCATAGGCAACAAAGGGGATTCAGTTAAGTATGGATTGGTAACGTAAATTACTGCCTTCTCTCCCCGTGACATTGTTCCTATTCCCATCTCAAGACCTTTAGGTACCTAATATGAACAAAAAATGAATACGATGGTTAATCAAAGGTAAAGGTGCCTAATTCCCAGGTCCACCAAAAGAAATTTTCTTAACTATATCAATCTCAAAATCAGTAGAAAAATAAGGTAATATACAGCTTCTTAACAATTTCTTGAATTAGGAAAAGGCATCATTAGAGGAAGTAGACTAAGTGTGAGAATAACAGAATAAACAATAAACAAAAGAAGAGACAAAAAAGGTTGCAGGAATGAATTACCAACCTCAGACTTTCCGAAAGTAAAGAAAGCAGGTTCTCCTTGAGTACGTGATAGAATCACTTTCCCATCCCCAGCCTTTGCAGAAATCCTGGAAACAAACATAAAAAGTGAAAAGCTCAACGATATTTCGTGCAATGTGATATTATGGATAAGTTAACAGTTAAACGCCACAAAAAGGAAAATAATAGCGCAAAAGAAGAACGAGTTGCTACCAAGCATTCACTTCGTAAGGTTCCCTCGGTGATTCCCAACCCTGTCCATCATCTATTACCTATCCAAATGAATAGAGATGTGTTCATCATACAACTCTGAAACTTAAACAATGAACGAATAATATTCTGAATATTATGTGTTCATCATAAAACTCCGAAACTGAAACAGTGAACGAATAATATTCTGAATACATGACACATACCATCCTAACCCAATCTCCAATTCATTAGCTTAAAGATGCATAAGTTGTCATGCATACTCTGTAAAACTTTCCTGAGTGCAATGTTCAAGTTCATGTATTTCAAGCTCTGTTTTGGAACATGTTTTATGGGTTCCTAATATTGGTTTCAATTGCATCAGAAGTGAAGGCATCAGTGCTTTGAAGGTTTATTTAGAAAAAGATGAATAAAAGACAAGAAAACTGTAAATTTAGGATTGAATGTACATGGAGTATCAAAGAAGATAGATACTAAAGTCATCTTTAGGAATTCAATTAGTCACTCACATTCTCCTTGGAACTGAAACTAAGATATATGAGATCACATGCATGTGCCTCTCGCAGTATAATAATATAAACGAAAACCCAAAAATTGGCAAAATTCCTCCTTTGACATTATCAAATTCATTCCCGAGCCCAACCAGTGTGTGCGTGTGTGTGTGTGTGTGTGTGTGAGAGAGAGAGAGAGAGAGAGAAACAAAACACATGCACAAGCAAGCCCTCAGTGTCACCTCGGACAAACAATCGAGTTGATTTTCCTGGAGAAATCACCCATATAAACTCGTTTCCGGACTCTATTATCAATTTATCATACGAGAACTCTCATACTGAATTATCCAGAATCTTCCAAATCAATTAGTGGTTCAGATAAATGGAATTCACCTTTCCCCCATAAGCTAAGAAAAATGAACAATGCACCATATTACCTTCTTAACAACTCCCAAGTCTTCACAAATGACCTGAAATTTTGGTACAAAATGAAATGTTAGCCCTAAACATAGCCACATAATTTTTACACAGAAATCCTTGAGTTTTTTTTAAAAGGTACAGCTATAACACGAACAAAGAAAAATGCTAAATATATGGAAAATATTTTAAATCATAATGTAGCTATGAAGAATAGCAGAAAGATGACTATTTAAAAATAAAAAGTTAAGAAAGCAAACCAAGCTCCAATAACTAGTAAGAATTATAGAGGTAAACATCTACAGTGCGTGATTATAACATGGACCCCAGCAAGCAAAGTAGACCATTAATATGAAAAATCAAAGATTCAAAAGAAAGAAAAAGTTGAACCTTTTAACATAAAAAGAAACAAAAAAATTGACGCAACAAACTTAACCAATCAGAAGATAACAAGGCACTTTCCGAGCAAATAATAGAAGAGGGAAAAAAAATAAACAACAGCAGCATCATATTTCAGAATACCATACTCCAGACATATTCCTGCACTCAGGCTATCCGCATTAACAAATAATTTCAGATGAAACTCCAGGCATATTCTCGTAATCTCATGTAAAAAATTATTAAGCAACACATGCTACACCCCTGATTTACACCAAACGAAAGACATGTAAAATTGTCAACAAAGAGAAGTGATGAGTCCCAGACAACCTTTAATGAAGGTAAATAAACAGAGGTATTGCCGCTCATGAATAGTGGGTTCAACCTTCCAATTTTTAAAGTTAAGAAGATAACCAAAACCAAAAAGAATTACATTCTTGCCTTGACTTTAGAAAAATCTATCAGCTCAATCTCAAAGTGAAGTTCAACATCCTTCGGAAAGCTATCAGACACTGAAAGTGGACAATCTTCCTCGCCATAGTGCAGTTCGGGTTTCATCTTGAACTGAAAGAAGACGTGTCACAAAATTTGTCAAAAGGCCTCAAAAGGAGGGGTCAGAAAAATAAGAAAAGAAAACAGCAAACCATGTTATTAAAAGAAAGAACCGGTGTAACATATGCTTTATTTTTAATACATCTAAAAAGCACATAGAGTTATGAGCGGTATTCCAACCTAGGATAAGAATTTATGTCGTGGAACTTTTCAAGGAAAAACTTTTCAAAAAACTACTATTTGATTATATCAGAATTGTGTTCCTCTGGTTTCTTGTTCCATTCTAGCAAGAAATGAGATTGGCTTGTGTTGCTCTCTTGTTCAATGGGAGTTGATGAACGATCACAAGGGAACTGCGCTTTCTCTTGAAATATAGCAAGGAAAGCACAGCTTGGGTGAGTTTCGGCTTGCAGAGAAAATGAGAAATACCAATAGGTAATCAAGCAAGCTACAGCATAATGGAGGAATTGAGTAATTCACATCAAAGGAATAAAGATAATTCAAGCATATTACAGTATATGGCAAGTTTCTCCATTGGTAGATTGGATTCATGCACATGAGAACGCCATTTTAAAGTTAACTACTTAACCATCAACAAACTCTCCTATAGATGTTATTCTTAACAATCAAACTTTATTTTTCTTTTTAATGGTGCACAATAATCGACCTAAACACAGTAACACCCAATATGAACCTTGAATAATACAAAATTACGTTACAAGCAGTTATCACTTACAGCGAGTTTTGGGTGCACATTATGTGTTTTCACTGCATGCATAAACCAGAAATCTCTATTTTTAATAAAGTGCATATATTGAATAATGTAGACAATGTATTTAATCCTAGGTCAGAGGGTGAAGCCTGGTCAATAGGTATCAGCAAATCCATTACATTTCCAAAGAAGACCAGATATTCTGATACCTCAAAGACTTCAATATGAAAAGGGAGAGGGGCAGGTGTTAAAAGAAATATAGTTTAACCACTCATTCATATGCTAGAATACCTCCAATTACCAAAAAAGAATAAACCAATCATGGTATCACAGAGTAGGGATTAGATTCATGTCATCTTATAACGGGAATACAAGGACAAAGCAGACTTATCAAATTTTCCCACCTCTCATCAAACCTAGTTATTGTTTCACAAAGTTTATGCACAACATAACTTATAAACAAAAACTGAGAGCACACATCACAACTCAAATTCTTCTACCACCTACAATAAATTAAGTTACAGATTGTTACTGAATATAGAAGGAAGGTATGAAAATTGACTACAGTGAAGCTATTTTGTTGCTTCCACGATACGTAAGAAAAAAGACAAATAATTTGCATCGAGTGGCAATTTAAGCAATCAAAAAAAAAAACTATGGATCAATTATCAATTTACCATAACGTGAACTTTAAGGAGGTGAAAGAAAATGTATAACATTATTTTAAAATTAGTACCATTGCTATTTCACCCTTCTGCATTGTGGGAATTCCTTCTAGCAGTCCCAGTATCATTTTGCTTTTACCCAAAACATGCCTTATTGGGGTACCATTGCCTATAACAAGAGACAGAAGTGTTTATGCAATGTAGTTTCACTATTTGAAAAATGAAAGGATAAATAGTTTCAAACAATAAACAAGTGATAAAATTTCCCAATTCAGCCCAACAAGTACCATAATTAAGTTCTTTAAAATAATAACAAGGATGTAGATGTTTGAGGACACTGCAGAAATTAAATAAAGAAGCGAGGAAAAAACTGCAATTAATCCACCATAATATGCATAAAAACAAGCAGAATGAGGTAGTAAACAACTAGTAGATGGATATATCTGAAAAGCATGGATGTGTCAACCATCAAGTATCAACAAATGTATGAAAAAATTCTTTAAAATGGAAATTTGTGAAATCTGTGACCAAAACTGAACAAGGTATACATCACCAATACTGAGGGGCCTCAATAGATTACGGTCTTGAGAACACGGGTGATATTTAATAAATGTTGTGGATAATTTACTCAATAGATTACAAAGCAGCAATTAAATTTACAGAATAACATGCGCAAGCACCTGACAAAGCAAATGCATAGTCGTACTCGGTTAGGCAGTGAAAACCTTAACTACATAGTACCAAAAAGTCTTCCATACTCTCAAGGAAAAGGGCTCAAAAATTAATTCCATATTACAGGAAATTGAAGGAATCAGCATGAGGCATTCGTTTCTGAAGCAAGCTCAATGCTTCCAAATCATAACATGCAGGAAACTTTGAAGTTTTGTAAATATGTAAGGGACAAGTGAAATACAACCTCGATTTCAACCAATACATACAACTAAAACCAAAGAAGAAGAAAAACAGTTAAATTTGTACACCGAAAATCAACAGCCTTTCATATGTACAATGTGGTTCTGAGACTTTAGCAAAATATATTTCGGATATCTACCAGAACGAAGAAAAGGCTAGCTTGATTAAGTAAATAAATGAAGACTAGAGTCTGACTCAACCACCTCCGAATTCCGATCTCGTAGACTCAACAACAACACCGTCCAGGGTCCGAATCGTGCAATGAAATATTACCTGCAGAATACAAGGGGCGCACAACTCAGTCAATGAGCCATTCCCCACCCACACACCACCACACACCACCACCACACACACACACAAAAAAAAAAAAAAAAATTCTCAAACACAAAAGCTTCACTAGACCGATAAATGGTTTCAATAATAGGAAAGGACAAGAAAACAATAACCCAACTGAATTTGATCATTCAATATTCGCAATAAAGCAATTTCAAAACTAGTGAATATAAAAAGTTATAATAACCATCAATCATGTACTTAAAGCATAGGAAAGAAAAAGAAGCTTACCTGATCACCATCAGAAGGAGTTGAATCGCCCGCACCAGGCCTCATCACAGCTTTCAACAGACCTCCAGGCGCAAGCTTCTTCCTCCTACTTATCCAATACACAAACAAACACAACATATATATATATATATATATATATACAAGTCTTCAATTATCTACATCCAAAACATGCAATGCACAGAAAATTTGAAAGAAAGAAAGAAGAAGGACCTTTTATCGTCAGCAGAAGCTGATTTCTTCTTCTGAGGCGCGAATTCTTGTTCGGCGTCTTCTTCAACAGCCATTGCGACTTCTTCCGCAAGAGATTCGAGGAATTGTGAAGAATTCGACTACGCAGAGAGGTACAGATTCAATAAGATTTAAGAAGATAACAATGAAAGTGGCGGAGAACCCTAGGTGCCAAATTAAACAGATTTAATCATTAAATATAGACTTCTCTCTACATTTACATATTAATTCTATCAGAGAGAGAGAGGCATTACCTGAAATACTGTGATCGATAAATCAGATATGAAGAGGTTGAGAGGAGACGATTGGAGATGTTGATGAATAGAGTCGTTGATGCCTCTCACTGGAATGCCTAGTCCACTCGACGAGTCAATTTTTAGTTTTAGCAATTCAAGGAACCGGTGAACCGTGAAACCGTATCGGTCCGGATTGAACTATTGTTCGGATTTTAACATTCAGTTGTAATTCTAATAAAAGAACAACCAGTTTATATGGTCTAATTCCGATTATGTGTTTTGGAATTACGAATAAAACTGAAACTGGATCGATAATTATTAAATCTTAACTTACTTAAGATACTTTTAAGCTATAGTTTGCGAGATTTAAGTATGAAAAATTACGGTAAAACTTTTTTTAGTGTTCTAATTGCATTTAAGGTAGTGAATCCTGTGCATGTGTAATGTTTACACAGACTAGATTGATCGAGAAAATGAAATGCTCCAAAGCACATAACAGTTGCCATAGATTTTTCCAATGATTTTCTCATTGAAATAAACAAATTTGGCGGGACTCGTTGAAGCACTAAGTCCAATATTCAACAAGGAATTCAGAGGGATTTGATGTACATGACCAATACATCAGAGGTAGCTCTCTCTTTGTCAAATACTCTTTAAACGTCAATGTTTAGTTGTAACAAATTTAAAAAAAGAAAATAAACATTTCAATGTTTTAACTCAAACAGTGAATGCTCTTATC
>BRYF01000003.1:3685000-3695000 GCA_030159135.1 Actinidia polygama | reverse complement strand
TATATTAATTTTCTTAATTTTTTTCTAGCATATATAATTGAGATTTATGTAGTCCTTTGCTAATTATAGATATTTTCTTTTAAATTTTTTTATTATAAAAAATATCTTGAAGGTTTTTGGCATTTTGATATCAACAATAGATTCAAGTCGAGTAATTGCAAAGGTGGTTATTTCGTAATGTGTTAGTTATGAAAAAACTTTATCGCGGATATAAAGACAAAAAAACAACTTAAAGACCCTTTTTATAATTAAAAAATAAATAAAAACAAACATTTGTAATTAGCAAAGGATAATAAATTCAATTACATAGTTATAGATGAAATTGAAAAATTTATTACACGAAAGACCAAAATGATATAAGATAAAAATACTTTAGAGACCATTAGCATAAAAAATATGAGGAAAATGATTTTTGCACTTTTTTTTTTACTAAATGTACTCCATTTTTTGTCCTTATTATGGAGTGCATTTGGTAATTTGTTTTTTACTTTTTTTTATCAAATGCACTCCATAATAAAGACAAGAAATAGAGTGCATTTGTTAAAAAAATGAGTGTGAAAATTATTTTCCAAAATATAATTCAAATTGTTTAATTAAGTATACAAAAAAAAAACTAAGGAAATGATACACCATTGCTCCAATAAAGCTAAGAGAGACACTAGGAGGCCAAAATATGGCCCAAACGAGGCCCAAGAGGACAAAGCCAACCCAATGTGTCAGGCCCAAAAAGGACCTCCTAATAAATGATACACCCAAATACGGCTATTTTTTAAAATATTCACAATCCTCTCAATGTGGATAGTAATTTCAATGCCGTGTTTGGATGTTAAAATTGTTTCAAGAAAATAAAAATAAAAATAAAAATACGTACACGACACCAGTGTTTTGAAACCCGGACCGTTGAGGGAACCAAAAAAGAGACTTGTTCACGGGTCACTGGTTCAACCGTCGGGTCAACCGTTATTGACCCGTAATGTCATAATTATGTCATTAATTTATTTATTAATAGTAATAAAATATTTTTTATTTTTCTACAATAGTTTTTATACTTAAAACCTAAAATTTAAAAATTAAAACATAATTTTTTTCTTAAAACAGTAAACCGGACGGTTCAATTGCCCGATTTTTTGTTCAACCGCAGGTTTGACCTGAACGGGTTTTGACGGCCGACTGGTCGATTCGTCCAGATCAATTCGGATTTTAAAACCATGCACGACACGACATGAACAATAATTTACATTATTTATAATTTGTTTGATCTTTTATTCAATTTTTAAATTTTTGTTACGTGCATCTATAATTTTTCAACGAGCAATGTATTGTGTACATGAACTGGTTCGAGTCCTTGAGTGACAGCTCTGTAAAGACCTTACTTTGTATTTAAGAAGTCTCTAATTCGAGTTCCCTCAAAGTTCCTAGAGGTTTACCCAATCGTTAACTTCAAGATTTCTAAAAAAATTATCACTATTAAGGTTAGAAAAATGTTATTACAACTAAAATTGGGCCATAGTGATTGAGTTGTCAAGAAATAATCCGTTGCTTTTGAGAGCCCCACTCACAAACAAACCAATCAGCACGTGACAGCTCAGCAATGAGGGGTTGACATGAGAATTTATAAGGACACCCCATTTTGGAGTGCCCATAACACACCCAATTAAGTATAATTCACAAAGAGGATGCGTTACTGCTTTGTATTTTGTATTACAAATTTTAAAATGTCGTAATTTTTGCTGTGCACAATTATTTTTAATAAAATTTATATTTTTGGAACCTTCCCAATGAGATATACCAAACAAAATCTATATCAAATATGAAATTAAGAAAGTATAACAAAAAATTTAGCAATAAAATTTAAACAATAATAAATTTATCAATCATATAAATATAACAAATAATTTTTGCACTACTTTTTTTACCAAATGCACTCTATTTTTTCTGTTTGAGGTGAAATTTTAGTAAATGCCTAAATTAACCCTCCCAAAAAGAAAAGAGAAAAGTCCAAGGGTCTAGAGAGAAAACAATTTTGGCAATCGACAAAAGTGTTAAAGACATTATTATAATATTGCATAATAAAAATAAAAAGTAAAGTGTAAAAATAAATCCCATAAATATTAGTGTTTTTATGGGTAAATTTTATCATTAGTTCTTATAATTTTATTAAAGTTTCACTTTGGTCTTCATAGTTTTAATTTGAATAGTTAGAACTTTGATATTTTGGTAGTAATTTGAACAAAAAATTAGCATGTAAATCTCATTTTGGTTGTAATTAGAATTCTTCAGGGTTGTAATTATTCAAATTAAAATTACAAGGACCAAAGTAAAATTTTAGTTAAACTACAAGGATCATTGGTGAAATTTACCGTGCATTTATATTGAAAGATTCAAAGTTTTTTTTCCCCAAATAATTCTTGGTTGATCCGCCCATCAAATCATCCGCATCTATCATCTATACTGTATTAAATTAGTAATTTTTCGTGCACACGAATATTATGTTTACACACGGATACTACGTTAAAAAAAATACACTTATAGGCACACTCCTTAGAGTTTTATAATCTAAAAAATTGATAAGATATAAACGTTAGATCAGAGATGCATTTGATGCATATATGAAGAGATACATTTCAACAAAAGTAAAAAATAAATTAGAAAGTATAATAATTTTTAAAAAATGTTGATGGTTTGAAAAAAAATTGAGGGAAAAAAAGTATTGTTTTAGTTTTTCTGATGTGTGTCCCACTAAAAAATGATCTAATAGATAAAAAATATACCGAACTTTAGAGATATTTTGGTCATTGAATCACAATTTATGTGCACTCTATACCTTTGAAAAGAATGAAGTAATATTTTTTAAAAAAAAAATAATCTCGTGTAAAATTTCAGTCATTACATTAACTCACCTGAATTCTAACAATAGATAATAAAAGATAATTTAAAAAATTTAAAAATATGTTTGTTTTATATTATAAATACAAGTCTCGATTAATTAGTCTAACTATCCATATTAGTTTAGGTAATATTCTTTCTGCTTTTTATCTGAGTGATGTAACAGCCAAAATAGGTGGGTTTAGTAGGTTGAGCAACCCGTTGAATTTGTGATGAGAGAGAGAGAGAGAGAGAGAGAGAGAGAGAGATTGAAAATTGGGTACTTGACGAACAGTATGAAAAGGAAAGAAAACAACAGGAGGGCTGTTCAAAGAGAGCTGCTTTTCCCCCTCTCCCTGTCAGACCCTTCCCCCGGGTCCCACCCTCAAATTTACTCTTATGCCCCTCTCTCCCTTTTTCCCTTCCTCCTTTTGTCCTCCCTCACCCTCACACGTTTTTTTAAATTTTTTTATGATTTTAATTCTTTTCTTTATTAATTATATTTTTTTTGAATAAATATTTTTTTATTATATGGTATAATCTTTTTTTAGTTGTAGATTTTAAGAGTCATTATTTATAAAAAAATTAAAAATATAAAAATATGGATCAAAATAAAAAATATATATTAAAATAACAAGAATACTGACAAATATATTTATTTGGGTTGCCATTATCATTTTTTTTTAAAATAATTATGAAAATTTACACTTTTGATCAAATATTTAATAATTTTGTCTAGTAGATATGATTTTTTTTCTTTAATAATTTTTTTTAAATCGAAAAAATATAAAATTTGGATCAAAATATTAAAAAGTTCACTCAAAATGAACACCCTCTTCTCTTTAAATTACCCCCTTCAACCGTTGATCCATTTTAGAATTTTTCTCTTCTTTCCTTTAAATTACCCCTCCTAACCTTGACACATTTTAAAATCTCCATCTCCCTTTAAATGTCTTCCTCTAACCATTGATTCTATGCTGGTGGTGAATGAGATTTTCTCTTTTGATTGATATTTATTAACTTGATCATATATGTACCCGTTTATATATTTGCATGTATCTCTTTTTTATGTATTATTATATGTTTGCAAGCTATTAGTGTGTTTTTTGTTTTTGTATAACTCCAAAAATCTACAACTAAAAAATAAATAAAAAATTATAAACATATAATAAAAAAATTGTTTATTCAAAAAGAAAATGATAAATGATAAATAAATAAATTTGATTAAAAAAATAAAAAAAAAAGTTATGAAAAAAAAACAAAACTAATAAAAAAATAAAATTAAAAAAAACAAAACAAAAAAAGAACCATACAAAACTTTTAAAAAATTAAAAAAATAAACAAAACTAAAAAAATTAAAAAAAATAAACAAAACTAAAAAGAAGAAACAAAACTAAAAAAAAAATGCCCCCAAAATCTACAACTAAAAAAAAGAGTACAAACATATAATAAAAAATATTTATCCAAAAAAAAAACAGATAAAAAAAATAAATTTGATAAAAGAAATAAAAAAAATTGATTAAGAAACAAAACTAAAACAAAAAAGAAAAGAAAAGAAAAGAAAAGAAAAAAAGAGAGAGATTTGGGGGTGAGGGGCATAACAGTAATTTCATATGGGGACAAAGGTCTGACAGGGGAGAGGGTCTGACACGGGAGAGGGGGAGCAGCAATTTTCCTGTTCAAATGAAACCAAATGGCAGCAATGGTCAAACTGACTCAAACATGCACTCACTGTATGCATTCGACCCCTTATAATATAATAATACAAGTTCGATGATTCCAAACAGTTTTACTATAGAGTACCAAGTAAAAGTAGCAACAATTTTATTATGTGTTGTTTTTTGGATTAATTTTAAATTAAAATTTATGGGTACTTAGGCAATATTTTTAGCTGTTTTGTTTTTAAATTTTTAGATTTTTAAAAGTTTTTTTTCCACATTTAATAAACTTTTTCACACGGGTTAGATTCTTGGAATCTTTAATTTATTGGACAATGGTTAATTCATATTTTTTGTTTATTTTAATGGATTTGCACAAATACTTGTACGCTTTTGTGAGTATCAATACACACATTGCCGATTAACCGTCACCCATTCATTTTCCTTTTCTAAAATGCCCCATCATCGGTCATAAGAAATTTGAAATTTATGAAATATTTAAAATTTTACCCCACCCAATTTTGGCTAATTTCAACTCGTATAAACACTATGTTATAGAATTCACATACACCAAATTCTACAAAGGGAGAGAGGTACGTTGCCTTTCCGGGGCTGATCCCTCCCAATTTTTTTTAAACTACTATTCTGCTATTTGTTAATGGTGGTGGTTAATACGTACTTTTTGCATATTTTAACGGATTTACATGAATATTTATACGTTTTTCACAATTAATAATATATATTTTTCCGATTAATCACTCAATCATTTTTTTTTCTTCTAAAAAGCCGTAAATCATAAGAAATTTGAAATTAACGAAACATTTAAAAAACAATTACCCCAATTTAAGTATAGTGTCTCCTCTTTCCAGCACCAGCTAGAACCCTAATGATTCTTCATCTTGCAATTTCATTATTTTATTTAATTGCAATAGTAACAACAAATCATTGACACAGGGAAAGCTACAGCATTAAAACTAAACAAGATTTGAAAAGGTAATCCATCCACACTGCATGTGGAGACAGCACTACGAACCACAGAGAGACAGTAGAGATAATAAGTGCAAATGATGGTGCCGTGCCATTGGGGTGGTTGACAAGTAAATCAGCATGAACCACTTTTAAAAACAACAACAGCAAAAAACAATAATCGCCTGAATTCTACCTGTTAGAATTTTCCACAACCCCCCTATAACCCTAAAAACAAAGTTTATTCAGATTTTTATAGGGATGAAAATGTGTCGAATCAAGTGAATACTAATTTACTGAGTTTAATTTGAAAATGGGTTTTGCTATCTACTGCCGTTCGTTAAGGAGCATAAAATGAAAAAAAAAAAATTGATTTTCGATGCACATTTCACACTTTCACATATTTTTATATACATTTTTTATACTTTCCTATACATTATTAACCGCCCTAAGAGCAGTTTATAGCATTTTTCTTTAAAAATTTATCTAGTTTAAAAAATATGTCTAAAATTTAGATTGATTATTACATGTGATCAATCTAGAAAGAACGCTTATCAAGCAAACGATAGCATAAACTTATCAAGTCAAGTAAGTTGGATTGTTCAAAACTTGATTTGAAAATTTAGCGAGAGATTTAGGTTCCGTTTGGTTCAAGTTTTTTGCTATAAAATTCTTTTCTTTTTTCTTTGTGTTTAGAGTGAGTTTATTTTGGATTGAGTTTGTGAGAGTTGATTTGATTTTTTGGGTGATTTTTTTGTCACACTATTTTTTAATTTAAAAGTGTGAAAATCTAATTTTTATAACTACTCCAAATGGGGCCTTAAATTTTGTTAATGTTTAGTTTGTTTTAGTCACGAATAAATCTTAAAAAAACATTCTAACAAGACAAGACACGAGATGAGCTCCAATACTTTTGTTCATTTAACACGAATTCATCTTAAACAAGCCAAAACACGAGATGAGCTCCAATACTTTTGTTCATTTAACACAAATAAATCTTAAACGAGCATTTTAACAAGCCAAAACACTAGATGAGCTCCATACTTTTGTTCATTTAACACCCCTAGTTAGATTTTAGATATGTTTTTATATTGTTATACCCAATGTAACTATTTGGAATTTAATTGAAAACAAGATTGCCCTTAAAAGTGAAAAAGACACGGTCTCCAACATGCTTAGACTGCTTATAATGTTGGTTTGCAATTGTCCAACTTGCAATCACAAAAAAGGGTAGGCAAGAATACAAACAAGACATCCAAGACCAGTCGAATCCAACAATAAGCATTTAAATTTTGAATAAATTATCCATTAAAATAAAGTTTTGCTATCAACATTGTATTTTGTGCAGTGCAGAGAATACTTACGTGTGAATATATACTGTTCATGCATTACAAAAAATATACAATTTCTGACTGGAATAACATTAAGTTTACAAAACTAGCAAGATTGTAAAAAAAATATGTTCCCAATGGCATCCAACTCTATTTAGTATTTATGGAAACTCTTAAAATATGATGACTTTATATATAAAAAAAAAAACTCACAAACTTGATGTGTATTAGAAAAGAGTGGTTGGAGCTTGGGTATGTGTTGTGCACACGTTTGTTCGCAATTATATGATCAAAATTATTTATGTTGTATGATTCAATTATTAGATCATTCACACTTAAAACTAAGTTGAACAATATCTTCTTTTTTTTTTGTCACAAAATAATATTAGTTGGTTAGTAAGTTATATTATTACATAAAGTAATCTGAGACCTCTTACACAGGCACCTATGTACTCTTTTCACAACCACTTGAGTTAAAGCGTTTCAGTTCATCAACATTTTAGCGCACAAAATCACTTGTGTTGTATGACTCAATTAATAGATCATCCAAACAAAGAATTAAGTTGATCAACGTCTTCTATTTGTATGACTCTTTCGTCTATCTGTTATTCAATTAAGTAACAGAAAAAGAAGCCAGGTGATCTCACGAATGATAGATGGAATGATCGTATAAGAATTGACTCACACAATTTATAAGTGAATGGTGTAAAATGAAATTTATTAGAAAATACAAGGGTTTTAGAAGTATAGTTTGTGTGTGTGTGTGTGTGTGAGAGAGAGAGAGAGGAGAGAGAGAGAGAGAGAGAGAGAGAGAGAGAGTACATTACATGAAGGTCGGCACAAATGGAAGAAGTGCGAGTATGAAATGGGAATTTTGACAAAAACACAAGTCCAAATCACAACCACGACCAAGTCAACACTCAAAACCACCCCCCACACTCACAGCATGTGAGCACGTCCTCCGCTATTTTCACAGCCCACAGTCCCAACCGCTTCCGGCGCGCGTGCTGTGCACATTAGAGTTCTAAAAATGAACTAAGCTTCACTAATGTTAAGAAATAGCTTATTATGAGCACTACCCAAACCCAAACAACATAGAATATCAAAATTAGGATTAATTGAATGCCAAATTACCATAAAAAATTTACGAACGCTTGATATGCATTATTTTTAATGTGTGTATTGTAGTCACTCCTTAATTGAATATTGACAGTCAAACATAGAATTTTCTTCGTGGCACGGACATTATTTTAAGAATTTTATTATGTTGCTACTATTATATACTAATTAACCTAACTTTTTACATGGATATATATCTCAACAAATGAAACCCGCAACATGAAAAGTTTAAATCATGAAAGTGAGCTAAAAATAGACCCAAGATAGATAAATCTTGTGATACTCTCTCTGTCCTAATTTATTCGTGCATTCAAATGAATCTAGCTTCTTCTTTTTTTTGAAAAGGTATACAACTTTTTAAATAGTTAAAGATGGTCTACTTTAAAAGTTACATATTTATAAAATAACTATTTAATAATTTAAAATTATTTTGAACTAGTAAATTTGAAGGATGGGTACAAAAATGTTACTACGATAACTATTCAAAATAGCCAAATATTTTGAAATACGATTATTTAAAAAAGTAGATAAATAAATTAGAACATTTATAATATAAGACACGAATTTTTTTTAATTTTTTAAACTATCTCCCACTATCGATGTTACCTGAAATTATTTTTTTTTTTTTTAAAAATATATTTTTCTTCTTATCAAATGTGTGGAGCCTACATAAATTATAATTTAATGTCTAAAAAATCTCTAAAGGTAAGTATATTTTTTACCCATTTGATTATTTTTTTAGTAAGACCCCCTCCTAAAAAAAATTAAAACACTCAATTTCTTTCTCTCTCATTTTTTTACACAGGTTTCTAATTTGTAACAATGTATCTCTTCATATATATATATATATAATGTATCTCTTATTTATTTTTTAGATTGTAAAAGTCTAACAAGTACGCTTAATATGTGATTTTTTTTTTAATTAATGTCCCTGAACACGGATAATTTTTAATAATAAATTAAATTTGTTTGTATAACTAAGCCAGGTGTCGAGAAAAGGCATGAGGGCTCTCCCCCATGAAACAAGACGTGAGTCGACCATTACACCTGGATCCAGCGAAGCATGATGGGCTCCCAAAAAAGGTATGATAGCGAGCAACATTGATTTGATTTGATTTGACGAATTTTAACAGATGGAAAAATAAAATGGACATAATACCCTTTTTTGCATTATTTTAGGTACCCATAAAAAAATTAGAATAATGTCCGCACTATGACAGCTCTCACCATAAAAATATTTTGAATTGTTTGCTTAGGAGCGAAGAATTGTTGGGTTTTTATTAAAGTTGTCATTTTCGTACAGGTTGACGTAGTATTTCGGTATAGTAGGTACCAATGCATCGTGTCGGATTTGCAGCACGTCGAATTTGTCGTTCTGGGTACAGTAAATACCCTCCGACAATCCGAGAATTTGTCGTTCTGGGTACAGTGAACACCCTCCGACGAATCTCGGACACATGTATTGGGATCATCTAAAACATTATTCGAGACTCGATGGAGGAGAGGAAGGCAGTGGACGACGGAGACCGCCAGAGAATGCAATGGGGATCGATCTATTTACTTGAATGGTTGAGTGTACCTAGAGCATTTCCCTTAAATTGAATGGTCGACGTAGCTGGCAGTTTCAAAGCTCCCACAACAAAAATCACACAACCCCAGCCTTTTAAAATAAATAAATGTAGAGAGAGAGAGAGAGAGAGAGAGGTGGTGGGGCCAAGACCCTTGCCATGGTCAAACGCCAGCCCCGAGGGAGGCATGGGAAACAAAGACGACGAAATGAGTTGTTCTGTGCCCCATACCCTCAACATGGAATTAATTAGTAACTAATAAGTAATTGATTATTTAGTTAACAACTCTTAGTTTTATAAAGTTTTTTTTTCTGTGGCATCAATTATTTTATAGATTAAGATAAATAGTAAAAAAAAATAAATTACGATTAAGTAATAACTTTTTCACAAAAAAAACACTAAAATCTAAATTAATTCAAATAAAATTTTCAAAATAAGAGTCAAATTATTGCCAAAAACCCATTTGAATGAATTAAAGATCCAAGGTATCTTT
>BRYF01000003.1:3427500-3430000 GCA_030159135.1 Actinidia polygama | reverse complement strand
TGAGAAAACACTTCAAAAAATAGAGTCAAAATAAGTGGAATCGCTCTCAGTACAACTTTGGAAATTGGAACTTATGCTTCTTTTGATAATGCTTAAAAGTCAAGTTTTCTTAAGTTTTTTATTAAAAAAATATTATTTTTTGACTTTTTTGTTTTTCTCTATTTACTTTAGATACAAATAAGCAAAAATAAAAAAGCAAAAAAACTAACTCTGCTTATTTTAAGCAAAAAAAACAATCAAAAAACTCAAATAAACTGATTCTAAACAGAGCCTTAATGGCGAGACATATAATCCGTTGGAGTAAATGGTTGAGTTTGCCCACTCGAATCAGTTTTGATTTGTAATTGAGTATAACCATGACGATAAACCCACCATTAACTTTCCCACGCTGCTCAAAGTTCAGTTTCTGCACTATTATTAGGCCCAGTTTGGGCTGTTGTGTTTTTTTTTCCTTCAAGTTTTTCGTTTTTAGTGATTTTTTTTTATCGTTTGATAAAAAAATTATATTTTTCTATTCTTCTCGATAAGAGGAGTCAAAAAATATATAAATATTTAATTTAATTTAAAAATATATATATAAACAATAAAAATCAAAAATTCCCTTAATATAACGAACCTAAGAGAACTAATATAAAAGAACCATTACAATCACGAAATACACACACAAATCCGAACATATCCTAAATTAGAACGAGAAGCCCCCATCAATATTAAACTTGACCCGTCTCTATTGAACGAACAAAGTGGCGTCACAATGAGAAGTGCTATAGTTACACACTTTTATGTACAATATTTATACAACAATGCAAAAACGACATCGTTTTGTATGAATAAATACAAAATGACGTCGTTCCATTTAAAAGTAAAACACGGAAGGTTTTTGTAGAACGACATCGTTTTTGTATTTATTCAGGCAAAACGACGTCGTTTTGAATTTGTTGTACAAATATTATACACTTTTATGTGTCAACTCGCATTATCCCATCACAATTTGAAGATGTTAACTGAGTAGTACAAGTCTCACTTACAAAAAGTGAGACTTTGTTCTTTATAAAAGAGTTATAACTAAAAGTAGACACTTTTTGTTTTTGAATCTTCAAACTATCTCTTACTATCTATAGTTGTAATCCATTTAAGTTAATCAAACGTATGATATTTCACATACTATTGTTTTTCATTTAAAAAAATATCACTTCATTATTCTCAAATGTGTGGGAACCTATATAGGTTGTGATCAAATAGTCAAAAAAAAACTAAAATTGAGTATATTTTTTTATCAATTGGATCATTTTTTAGTGGGACCCACAACCAAAAAACTAAAAAACCACTTATTTCTCTCCTCTTCATTTCTCACAAACTATCAATATTTTTTCAAAATTATTATACTTTTTAATTTCTTTTATATTTTGTAGCAATATGTCTCTTCGTATATGTATGCAATATATATCTTATCTGATGTTTATATTTTATTTATTTTTTATAAAACTCTAACGAGTACGATTAATATTTTTTTATTTTATTTATATAATGCCCGTAAGCGCAAACAATTAATAGTTCGAAAATACTACCTCATTGCTAGCTTTCCACAAGAGTCCCCCCAAGTACGATCAACAATTAAAGCCACATACTGTGTCCATACATGGCCATCTAAAATACTAGCTATAAAAGTGGGTGCAAAGAAGATGGCAGAGTAATAGTTTCAGTGGTAATCTTGAGTGGATAGAAATTGATTATCCAAGGTTGACTCAATGAAAATGAAGCCATATTTTTTTTACACTCTATTTGTTAAATAAAATTTAGTAAATTGCTGAATTTTATAAATAAAAAATAGATTACAGATAAACAGAAACTGTATCAAAAATAACAACAACACAATAAACAGATAAACAAATAATCAATTTGCTCGTCACTGGTGCTTACGTCTGTTTGGCGTTTGTTTTTCAGGATGCAACGATCTCACTCACAGAAATTAGCACGATTTATGTGTTCTCGGCGAACCAGAAAATAGTGTCACTCTCTCACGAATGACTCTAATGCAGAATGCTATAAACTCTATTATTTTTCCTCACTAATGAACTCTCAGATTTTTGTGTGTTATGAACTTGTAAGAGATGTTGGTATTTATAGGATTTTCAATGGCTGATGAAAAGCCACGAATTTACTTCACCATCGAAGCCATTGTAACATCCCCACTAACCAGTTAAATTACTCAATTCTTATGGCTGATAATGGCTGTTGTTATCGATGGGAGGTTAATCTGTAATTCAAAATTACATATGTTTTAATTTGTAATTAAAAATTACAAAAAATTTATTCTGTAACTAAAAACTACAGGAATAAAAGGTAATTAACCAATTACTCAGTACACTCCCTCGCACCACGTGTGCCACTAATAGCGCCCATCGCCCACGCCCATGCCACACGCGCACGCGGACTGCGACTCGAGGCTGCAGCGTAGCCGCGCGTGCACATAATAGCTAAGGTACAATGTGGCTCACTT
>BRYF01000003.1:3270000-3272500 GCA_030159135.1 Actinidia polygama | reverse complement strand
ATACTGGGCTTTGGTGGGCTAAGCTCGGACAGGCCAATTTTCTTGGTCTGGACTGGTAATTGTTGGAGGCCCAGTAGCAGACAAATTGGCCCAAACCGAAAGTTAATGTAGAACTCGGCCCAAAAAATGAGCTTAACAAGGGACCTGCTCTTGTGAAAATATTTTTAAAAAGCGGGTATTTCAGTAAATTTAACATAATAAAGATAAAAAAATCCAGTCGGAGAAAAAAAGTGTACAAATTACTTGCCAATTTTTAATCCCAAGCCTATTTTGTATTTTAACTAGGGAAAATGCTAATTACAACCCTATAAACTGTGGTTAATAGGTAAAAGTGGCTTAATAACGTAAAAATTGTATAAAAATCTGTAAGAATGTATGCAAGCACGTGAAATATAAGTAGATGACTGCATAATGTTGTTTGCGCTAGTTTGAAACCATTATAGGTCTAATTATATGGTTAAAACTTAAAACTGTTCATTTTATAGGTTTATTTAGTAGATCATTCATGGTAAAAATCAAATTGATTGGATCTCTCGGTAGCCACATGTTCGAGATATATTTATTTTTAAAAAATAGGGGGAAAATATGATATCAAGAATAAACTCTAAGGCATGTATGATCTGATAACGTGACTATCGATGTTCGATCACTCTAGTTTTTTTTGTGAATACTACCAAAATGAACAATTCTATTCATATATTTTTAGTGAGCAAAACACCGTACTGTGTCCATGCGCACAACACGTACACCCCAAATCCGACTATAACATCATGATTTTCATTTAATTCATCCAAGATTTATATGACTACTATATATAGAGAATGCATTGTATGGGCCTAAATATGATGACGCAGGAAATTAAATTCTGCAACCGAAAGCTATGTATCTTCCCGAATATGAGCCAAAACACAGGTTGGACCCTAACAAGAAAGTTCACGATTGTTGGGTGAGCTCAAAGATATAAGGGCATGTTTGGCACCGCTTTTAAACTGCAATTTCTATTTTTTTCTGTTTTAAAAATTGTGTTAGAGTGTTTGACACAACTTCTACTTTTGCTTCTGCTTCTGCGTATAGACCAAAAACTTACAAAAGCTGAAAAATAAGTTATTTTTAAAAGCTTCATTTAAAAAATTTTTAATTTCTACTTTTAAATAAGCAATTCTAAAATAAGTTCATGTATACCCAATACACTCTCAATATAGTACTAGAAAACCTAGGGATAGATGTTGGAGTTGTATGAGTCATCTCTAGTGTTTGGTCAAACTCATCAAAGTTTTAAGCTTGTAAATTGCATTATGAATTGTTGGAGTTATATGAGTCATCTCTCGTGTTTGGTCAAACTCATCAAAGTTTTAAGTTTGTAAATTGCATTATGAATTTTGTGGACAGCAGTGCTACGTACCGTCACCAAGCTATGTGGTTCACGGACCCAACTGCGGTGAGTTAGAGGAAAATGACGTTTTGCTAGGGCAACTCGAAAGTGGGGGTGGTGATTCTTTTTAAGTCTATTTTGGTAAATCTTGACTGACATATAATCCTATCTAACTATAAGAATCTTATAGTTTAGGACATCTCTCGAGCTTAACTTGAATTTTTTATTCACATAGTGAAACAGCTATAACGGCTTAAACTTTACGGCCCACGATGAATGAACCTCGCTAAGTCTTGTGTTCTTGTACATTGATTGTTAATTTTTCTTTATTTTCTATAATCGTATCTCTTAAAACATACATGCATGACATTAATTTGTGGGTCATTGATCAAATTACCATCTTTCATTGTTAATTAAAATTACAGCTAGCACACAAGTACTTTCCAAATTATTAAAGAAAAACAAAAACATTTTGAGATGATTTATTTAATTCCTACTACCAAAGTTAGAGGGTCAAATCTGATTTGATTAATTAACAAATGATGTTGCTATTAATTAATCCATGTTTCCTTTTGAGTAAAGCATAAGGTCACCACATGCACCATCACATAGTGGATATTGAAGCCCAAAGCAACTTGTAGAACTACAAGTTGAATCTTCATAACAATTTGACAATAATGATTTCTAAATTGTCCACTTGATCATATTCATATGATTTTTATTTTTCTACCATCTTCTTACAAAATCAATACATGAGTAATCATTTACAAATTTTAAATTTCACAATATATCGTGAGAATAACAATATAATATATAATCATATATAAAAAAAATTTAATAATACAGTGTCATGTCATGTCAAACGAATATATATAAATCTAATCCATTGATTAAAAGCTCAAATGAATTATATAAAAACTATGTTTATTGCATATTTTATCATTTCTTTACCATAATTAATTTACCTAAAAGCATCGACAATTAGACAACGATGGACAATAATTTTATTTGTTCCATTTTTTATAGATGAAATACCTCATATGGATATTGGCAATTGCTTTTCAAATAGGACTTGTTTTTTTTTTTAAACAAAGTTTAGATTGGATGTTACAGTCTAAGCATTTTGAA
>BRYF01000003.1:3222500-3225000 GCA_030159135.1 Actinidia polygama | reverse complement strand
GGGGTATCCATAGCATTTTCCTTTTATTTTTTGCCAAAACATCATTTAACCAAATTATTTTTTTAAAACAAAAAGTAAACCAAATAGGGCCCTTTTATTTCCTTTTATTGTATTTAGACCCCTCAGAAAAGTGCAGTGTGAGAAGCTCAACGTGGAATGTGAATTTTTCCATTTATAGATATATTCCTTGAGAATAAAGATTTCTCGAATAGAAAGACTTATCCAATGTTCGAAATGGACTTTTCATTTTTACGTAAACTGCTCCGGTTTTTTTATTTTAACACAAATTTTATTTTTTAGACAAATTTCTCGCGGGGAAAGATTCTCCAAACTTAATAGACAGGAATTATTTTGAAATTGCATTATTTGGGAGAAAATAGAATGATTATTCTTTGCAATCTACATATAAAAATTTCTTTAAAAAACCGATGATACTGAGTCAAAACAACTCTGAAGGTTAATGTATATAATAAGAGAATGTCAGTGATTTTTACATTTACAGTTTTTTCAATTACATTTTTTTTATCTTTATTGTTCATGTAAATTTACTTAAATATGCATTTTTAATTAATGTTTTCATTACAAAAAAAAATATTTAAATAAATTTATCATAATAAAGACAAAAAGACGACGTTATTGTGTGTGTTTTAGAAAATATACAGGCTTCTTTAAAGTTCATGCAGTGTACCGCATCGGTGCAGTCCAAGTTTGTTGGGTCTTATTTTTGGCTCATTTTAATGATCAAGATTATTTAACCGTTCAGTACTGTTTTATATCTTAATAAATAAGTGTGACACACAAGAATATATTCATTATTTTGATATAAGCTGATATTAATCGACTATTAATTTTTTATAATATTAAAGTTCTCAATAAAATTTATAATAAATAATTTTAATCATCAAAATAAACTCAAAATAAAATTTAAAATACCTGAACTGCAATGAAGTTTGATAGTCTAGAAAAAACAATGGATTAAAGGGTAATGCGTAGAGCGTGGGGTACAACTCCATTGTTTTGGGATTGAAGTGACCAACGCTAAAAGCCAAAAAAGGGGATGACCCCTGGCAAGTTCCAAACAATGTTCCCACCACATATGCGGAACCCAAAGCTCGAATAATGTTTTCGGTGGGGGTCGATCACTCACTCTGTTAGCTTCAACAGGTCCACACGTATTCGGGGGTTACTGTGGGGAGCCCAAGTCTTTGTCGTATTGCTTTGTCCCCAAACGACGTTGTTTATATTTAAAAATGTATTGTCCCCAAACGACGTCGTTTTGGAGCCGAACTTTTTGGACACAAAACAACGTCGTTTAGGACAAAACACACCCAAAACGATGTCGTTTGGGTCCTTACAACTCGATAGAAACTTGGCTTTCCACAGTAATCCCGGGGTTGACGTAACACACCCAACACTGTAGTTTGCACCTCTAAATTGGACCGGATAAGAATTCAATATAAGAAAACGAGAGAAATAAGGTCCAATTTAGAGGTGATGTTTGTATATTTTTTAAAAAAATATTTTAAAACAAAGGAAAATCATTTTTACTTGTTAAATAATTTAAATTTTTTTATATTTTATTGCGTCAAAGTTGAATAATTTTTTTCCATTTTAGACTTATCTCTTCCGTAAAGAGAAACAAGAAAAATCTATAAAATCAATTTTGATTAAATAATTAAAAAAGTTTATTAAAAATAAATTGAGTCCCGTCGCCCTTCGCCACTAGCCTCCTCCACCATTAATATACCAGGATAAACTCCGACATAATAAGATCACCGACGAAGCAACGTAATTTGCTATGAACTTACAATTCAGCAGCACGCGTTAGTCTAAACTCAACCAGAAATAAATCATGCTATTTGGTCAAAGGCAAAGAGACCCCAGAGGGATGTTGGGAGAGCACGTGCTGGTCAACGGCAGCAGCGACGAAGAGACGCGCACGTAACGCACGTTTGTGACAGCACTACAAGTCAAAAGCCAAACAATTCGATATTTTTGTCTTTCCAAAAAAAAATAAAAATAAATCAATATTTTCCCATTAAACTTTATTTGTCGTTGAATTAGATTTTCTGGGGAAAGGATTATTTTGATCTTATAAAGCTTTTTTCCAATGGGAAAATCAAGTCGGACCAAACACATCGCGTGCGTTTGAGCAAGTGGCCCAAACACGAGACCGGTCCAGGAAGGGCTTGAAAACTTTTTCAGGTCTTCAGCCCATTACGAGAAAGCCCATCGTAACGATGGAATTATTTGATGTTTTTACAACATTGCTTTACACCTTTTAATATATAACACGTGTAAATATTGACCATAACCTAGATAAAATAATAATAAAATCCACTATTTAGATCAATCAATTCAAAGTTAAACACCAATAGAATTTGCTCTAATAGCACTAAATAATTTCTTCATCGTAACACAACACCTTGAAACATAATTAATCACCGAAACATATATATATATATATATATATATATGTGTGTGTGTGTGTGTGTATTGA
>BRYF01000003.1:3120000-3122500 GCA_030159135.1 Actinidia polygama | reverse complement strand
AACAAAACCTGGTGGTTGTTGCATGTAGACATTTTCTGAGAGGTGTCCTTGGAGAAAGGCGTTGTTAACATCAAGTTGCCTTAAGGACCAACCCTTAGATACTACAAGGTTGAGTACAACGCGAACAGTGGTTGGTTTTACAACAGGGCTGAAAGTGTCTAGGTAATCGACTCCTGGTCTTTGATGAAATCCTTTTGCGACTAAACGTGTTTTGAACCTGTCAATGGAGCCATCAGAGTTACGTTTAATTCTAAAAATCCATTTACACCCAACTATATTTTGTGTAGAATCAGGTGGAACAAGTTCCCACGTTCCATTTCTAACTAAGGCATCACATTCATCACACATGGCTTGACGCCATTTTGGATCTGTCAGGGCTTTTGCCACGGTTGTTGGTTCAAGATCATTGGATTTTGAGAGTTGGGTGTGTAGGTTCATCTTGGCGATTGGTTTACGAATGTGGTTCTTGGCTCGGGTGATCATTGAGTGAGTTGGAAGGAGATGACTTTCAGGTGGGTTAGGAGGAGGTGACGTTGGGATATGTAGTGGTGGGTTTGGTTGGTTAGGTTGGTTTGTATTGGTGGATGGAACTCATACTAGGGTGTGTGTTGAAGTTGTACTTTGAGGTTGTTGAGGGACAATGACTTCAGATGGCATAGTGAGTGCTGGCTGGGAAGAGGGTGCGTTAACTTTAATTGGTGCAGGAATCCAAGTGGCAATAATGTTGGGAAGAGGACTGTAGGATGAACCAGATAATGAAGAGTAGGAAAATTGGGACTCAACAAATTTGACATGTCTGGAGACATAGATTTTTGAGGTTGAAGGGTCAAGGCAGTAGTATGCACTTTGAGTGAGAGAGTACCCAAGGAAAACACATGGCTTGGACCGTGATTCTAGTTTGTGCGAATTGTAAGGTCTGAGCCAAGGGTAGCATAAGCAGCCAAAGATTCTTAACTTGGAGTAATTTGGAGGTGACATAAATATTTTGTGGAAGGGTGAGGAGAGATTTAATGTTGGAATGGGCATTCTATTGATGAGGTAGACAACTGTGGCAAAGGCATAAGGCCAGTAGGAGAGGGGCAAAGAAGCATGATTGAGAAGGGCAAGGCCAGTTTCGACTATATGAAGGTGCCTTCTTTCGGAGTAACCGTTGTGTTCTGGTGTGTGAGGTGGAGTGGTGAGATGAGAGATACCATTGGTTGAAAGAAAATTAGCTAGGGAGATGTACTCACCACCATTGTCAGAGTAAAGGGTTTTGATGATGGAATCGAAGTAGTTTTCTACAATGGCTTTAAATCTTATAAATACTTCTTTGACATCAGATTTGTGTTTGATCGGGTAAAACCAGATATATTTAGTGCAATGATCAATGAAGATTACATAAAATTTACAGCCATTATGTGAGAAAATTGGAGAGGTCCAGACATCGGAAAATATGATTTCAAGAGGTTTAGTAGAGACAATTGTAGAGTGAGAGAAAGACAATTTGTGACTTTTATTGCAAAGACAAGCATTACATGAGAAATCTGAAGACACAAAGGAAGGTAAGCCTAAATGATTGCTAGAAACAATATGTTTGAGGATTGGAAATGCAGGATGTTCTAATCTATGGTGCCACTCGAAGGTATTGGTCTTTATTGTGGAGAATGCAATCAAAGGGGAGGAGATTGGCCACTCATAGACACCATCTTTAGTTTGTCCTTTCAGCAATGTTGCTCCGGTTCGAAGGTCCTTCACAAGAAATTTGGATGGTAAGAACTCTATGGAAACATTGTTAGAATGGCAAAATTGTGATATAGAGATTAGATTCTTTTTCATAGATGGAACACAAAGAACGTTGTTTAATGTAAAGGTATTGTGAAGAGTTTTAAGAGAGGTGGAACCAGTGTGGGTGATGGGAAGATGGAGCCATCACCGATCATGATGTCATCATTGCCAGTGTATGGAGCATGCAGGGAGAGGTTGCTCAGATCAGAAGTGACATGGTGTGAAGCACCGCTGTCCAAAAGCCAAGATGGTGTGATGGAAGGATTGGTCGCAAGGTGAACTTGTGGTTGACATGGTGTGCCTTGTTGGGAAGAGCTGGATGTGGTGGAACTGTGAACTGGTACTAGGCGAAATGAAGGACACCGTTTGGCGGTGTGACCCTGAATTCTGCAAATTTGGCAGTGACCAAGGTATGGTCTGGGAGAAGAACGAGGGTCCTGTGATGAATGGAGCCCTACATTGGTTGCAGCAGATTGTCGATTGGTTGAGTTGAAGGGTGGGCGCCAGTTGGTGGTGGTAGTGCCTTGTGGTTGAGAAGGACGCCAGTTTTTGTTGCTGGTTCGGTATGTGGGATTTGCAGTGGCTGGAAAATGATGTGGTTCGGGTGGTATTGTTTGAAGAGAAGCTTCAAAGTTGAGAAGTTTTTCATGCAGTTCTTCAAAAGTGATAGAGGTATCTCTTGCTTGGACAGCGCTGACTAATTCTTTGTAATCATCACTGAGACCATCGAGGA
>BRYF01000003.1:2982500-2985000 GCA_030159135.1 Actinidia polygama | reverse complement strand
GTGCACCTTAGAAAATTTTTTCTCGAGTCACCATTCACATCAACAAAAAAATTATTAATAATGCAACTTTCTTTTGAGTAGGAGAAATAATTAAATTCAAAACATCTATATTGACTCAGTTTGGTATGTTTTAGTTCTTAAGAAGTGGGTCACAGAAGGAAGTTTGGTGTCTATTTTATATGAAAAATAATTTAGTAGTTCAAGGCCATGACATCAACTCCAGTTTCAATTACTCATGATCGACCATATAAAAAAATTCAAAAAAAATTCATTTCCGGATCCCGGAATAGATGAATCCAATAAGGTGTGATTTTAGGTATTAATTTTTAATTTTTATATATGAAGAACTATATTTAGATTGAAACCTAAAATTAGGTGGTGGTGAGAAAAGAACTTTCATTGAATGGAGAGAAAGAGACCTAGAGAAGAAGCATGTTGGCCAACTAATTTGCAGGGTGTCAGAGCACATGAAAGAGAGCTAAAGAGAAATGGGGTTTCTCCTAAATGGTCTTTTAACTCTCTCACCAAATTTCCATTTTCATGAGCTTCTAGTGAATGTTACCGTCACTACTAGCCTTGTGGTCCATTGTTACTTGGCTTTGCATCCAAGCTGTGTTGTGTGTGGCCTTTGAGAATTGTCTTTCAAGGTTATGGTCTATTCTATTACCAAAGGCATAGTTTCGAATTTAATGTCTAAAAATTGTGTGTGTTTTAGTTATTTTGACAAAGAAATTACTATTCATAGAGTATTGACTTTAATTAAAAATAAATATCGACTGCAACCGTGACACCATCTTACTATCCTATAAAGAAAGTAAAGTGAGTTTGAACATCTTATCCCTGACATGATTAAATCAGCAATGTCATTGTGGTTACTATAAAAAGAGATATCGATTGATTATTGATACCGCCACGTAATATCACCGCTGTATCTAATATTCGCTCATTCTAGTCAATTGGGGAAAGCCAATTAGTTCAAAATATTGAGTGTCTTACTACGTGAAAAATACTATATGCCATCAATTATTGATGTTTTCATTCTAACATCATCGTAATTTACACACACTTGTACAAATTTTTATATATAAATTGTGATCATCTGAAAAACTTTGTACAAGTATGTTTATAATTTTTCTCTTTTGTAATAGCATCAGTTTTAATTTTATCAGAAATAATCATTAAGAAAATAGTAAAGAAAATAATATTTTTCCATGTATATCTACAATAATATAAATTGGTGAAAAACTAGATAAATGTAAGGGTTTATAACTTTATAGTAATTAGCAATCAATTTCATCACTAAGCATGCTACAAACGCACCAAAATTAATATAGTGATTCGTTAGGATTATAGGATTTAATGCTTTCTTTGGCCGGGGTAATAATCTTGTGCAATGAAGAACACTAGATTCCCAGTGCACGCGATCATCTAGATCTTGCCTCTTCTTTATCCAACCGTCGATTGCAAGTGGGGTCTACCTTACCAAATCATGTCCTCTCTTTTGATGAATCCTTGAACCCTCATAAAAATTACACTAAACTTTACGCAACACTTCAACAAGTTCTATGTTGTTTTCATTCCAAGCAAGCAATTGGGGAATCATATCTTCAACTTTCTTTGGTCCCGATCACCCATAGCCCTACCATGTTTCTCTCTCTCTCTCTCTCTCTCTCTCTTTCAAGGTCGGTTTTTAATAGGTCGTCGGCCTCAGCCTAACCTAAACTGAACAATCTGAACTCAGTGATTTGAACTATTTATCTTATAAGATATATATGATGAGAAGACCATTCATGCTAAAAATCGAGTTAATTGGAGATCAATAATCGTATGATTGAATCACATTTGTCTTAGAAAAATTGAACGAGTCTATTATGAAAATCATATATGCCATGGTTGGTCATCTAGTTCAGTGAGTCCTACAAGATGACAGTTCAAATTATAAAATACGTTCAGAATAATCTCACAACTAACCAATTTTATTACTTTAATTTATGAACGCTAAACCTTATCTTAAAAGACGCTTGATCCATTTCTTTTAGGTTGTGTTTGGATCAACGATTTAGCAGGAAAAAAAGAAGATAATCCAATAGTCCTGAATGGTTAGATCGTTTAACTTTTTTATTTCTATTTTTTTCTCTACAAATTCTTGACCTAAATACAACCTAAATGATCTCTAGGAAGGGATCTAATCACTGCATGGTGTCTCCATTATCTTATATATGTTTTGGAACATTCTGATGAACTACCAAACACAATAACGAACCCCAACTACCTTCCACAGCACCCCAAATTTAGTCATTGGGGCCATATGAACACACATTAGATATGTATATAGAGGACCCATCATGAGAATAAGCAGACAAAGTCCTCCTTTAATTTGCATATATAATGGTAGCCTGTAATTAAGCTCTCTCTCTCTCTCTCTCTCTCAACTTGAATATGACTCCACATGCATAATGGTGCATTCCATTGTTTTATTTTACACTTGCTTTTGTAAATG
>BRYF01000003.1:2912500-2917500 GCA_030159135.1 Actinidia polygama | reverse complement strand
ACTTACTGGACTTCTTTTAGCATTTCATTTTCTTTATTGCAAAACAAGAAATTTTCTTAAAAGAAAGCTAACAAGGAATTATTTTGTACTCTTAAAGCATTACTCTACATCATTTTGTCCATATTCGTCACAATCTAAATAAAAAATAATAAACTATGTTATTATGTAAACCAATCACTATAAAATTAAAACACCACTAGAATTTGCTCTAAAATCTCTAAATATTTCTCCCAACAACTAAGGTACCAATTACCAACGTAATGAATAATAATAAAGCATGTTCCTAGTGACAGCCTTTCACCATACATATGAGGAGATAATGTAGTTTATTGGTTTTCCCACACTTCTAGGTGAACCATAACCCCAACTAAACACATGATTCCTTGCAGATTTAGATTCCAGCACGGGAAATTCTATGGGTACAATTATATAGCACCCCAAATGCACACTACATGAACTGTTGTATTTGTATTGGTTGGTTGTGGGATGAGAGGACAGGGTAGAACCCACATCCAGCCAATCCAAATGCAACACCTCACGTGGTGTGCATTTGGGGTGCTATATGATTGTACCATAACACTACCCTTTATATACAGGATGGTCAGGACCAACTTGAAACGACAGGGTTATTTTTATATATTTAAGAAAATAATTTTATTTACGTATTTTAATATGGGTGAATATTATTCTTACTTCTCATTTATTGTTTAAATAGGGTTAACTATTTTTAAGCTGTGTTTGGAACAAGAATATGGTGAGAAAAAATAAAAATTTGACCATGTGACTTTTCTATTTCCTAATCATCTGTTTTCTTATTTTTATTTTTTTTTTGCTCACAAGATTCTTAATCCAAACGTAGCCTTAATATGTTCAACTGTAGTGGCTCCAGTAAAACAACTAACAATCAACCCCCTTTTGTTATAGTGAGTGCCAAGTAGTCAAGTACCCAATGGTGCAATCAGTAATGGAAATTTTCATAGAAACTTCCTCATTTGTAAGAACCTATATAATTCAATTCTTTTGATTTAATTTTGATAAAGAAAAGGGATTGTACTCACCTCCAAAGAATATTCAGGATGTTTCTTCAATGATGAAAAGAGGAGATATGGTGGGGGGAGGGGAATGGATTGGTTTCTGAATACAACAACATTATTAATACTTTCATTTATACACACATTTGTACGTAAGAGATTAACGCGATGGTGTGTGGGGTCTACACACCTCGTGAAAGAGAGTTTTTACGAACACGGGTGTTTAGCATTTTTGTTTTGAATATCGTATTTCTGCTAAAATTGTACTTGATTATCAATACGTGGGGAGACTTATAAAACAAAATAAAAAAGAAGAGAAAAAAATAAAAGATAAATAATGACGTCATTAATTAATTTAAGGTTGCATATTTATTTCAAATGAATGACTTTACTATCTTTTATTTCAAATCCACTCAAACAAAAAAGAGCTTAAAATTTGCATTTTTGGAGTCCCAATCATTTTTTTTGGGTAAATTGCATATACCTCCCTTTAGGTTTCCAAATAAAACAGATCCCTCCCTGAGGTCCTGAAAATTATACTGATCCACCCTGTCAGATTTTGTCTCTTGAGTTTTGATAGAAAAAAGCAAAAGACCATATTACCCTCTTCTCTCTCTCTCTCTCTCGCCATGCGAATTCACAGAGTTGTCCTCTCTCTCTCTCTCTCTCTCTCTCTCTCTCTCTCGTTTGGTAAAACTCCATGGACATACCCCAATCCCAATCCTTGAATAACCCATCAATAATCGAACAACAACAACAACAACAAACCCCACTTCATAATCCCAAATATGGCCACTCAACCACCAAATTCACCCATGCAACCCACACAACCCCATATTCCCCCGCCATCACCCAAACATCAACATCCCGCTCCTCACAAGGGAATCTCCAATAGTAGCTATGCAATTGGTTTAATTTGTAATTGGGTCAATTGGGTTTGTGGGCTAGAAATTTTGGTGGACCCGCAGTAGGTTGGTGGTGGGTATATGGTTGTGAGAGAGCGGGGTGAGGGGAGGATGGAAGAGAGAGAAAAGGGGATGAAGGCAACTCTAGTTTTTTTTTTAGAATGGACACTTTTTTTTTGTGTTGGGAGAAAGCTCATTTGACTTTTGGAAGGGTAATACGGGCATTTTAGAAAGTTTTGAGCTTGCCATCAGATTTTCATCCAAAAACCTGACAGAGACTTCACAAAATGGGGATATTTGTAATGTGGCTATTAATTTTAGAAGGAGCATTGTAATTTCTCAAACGTCGGAGATTTGACTAATACTCTCTGTGTAAATTTCTCCACAAATACACATCCAAACACAAACTAAAATTACCTTTATTTGGTGTACAAAAGCTTTCATATAATTTT
Organism: Actinidia polygama; assembly: GCA_030159135.1. Taxonomy (NCBI): domain Eukaryota; kingdom Viridiplantae; phylum Streptophyta; class Magnoliopsida; order Ericales; family Actinidiaceae; genus Actinidia; species Actinidia polygama. The sequence goes on along the minus strand of BRYF01000003.1, from coordinate 2,915,112 downwards.
GATATTTAAAAAAATTAAAAATTAAAAAGAAAGGAACATTCATTTGGTGGGACCATAAGGAAGGAAGGGAGGGAGAGCAACAGCCATTTTCAATAATAATGACCCAACTGGGTTTACAACTAATTTTAATGGACAAGAGAGTTGTTTCCAAAGTCCTTATCAAGGATGCTTTGGGCATGTGAGTGAGTCCTTGTATATATTATTGTCCAAACATTAGGAGCCCACCTACCCAATTTGTCACTTCCTTTAATTGCTTTGGAGCTTTAAAATTTTGTGATCCAACATTAACTATAGTTGGGTAGAGTTATTAATATTTTATGTCATATGACATTTTGATTTAACTATAGTTAAATTTTAGCAAGATTTTCCTCTTTCGGCTCTGCTAATTACTGTCACTGGACAGTGTGATTATGCACACTTTTTAAAAATATTTATATACACTAAACATGTTTTAAATGAACCTTCACACGTATTTTATATGTTTTTCACAAATTAATAAACTTTTTGTAATCTACCTATTCAAGACGAGTTCGGATCCTTTGATGTATGTGTTAGGTGGAGTGGTTCTAAAATGTACAAAACGTTTAATTAACAATAAAATGACGTCGTTTTGATCATAAAATATACAAAACGATATCATTTTGTACGCTTTAGGACTACTCCACCTAACAATTACTACAAATCCATTCAAGAGATGTTCTTAGCTGACAAACTTTATCAGTGTCATTATTATTATTATTTTTGTTTTGTACATTTTACCTAACAATTACTGCAAAGCATGCGAATCCAATCAAGAGATGTTCTTAGCTTCTTTGTCAGTGTTATTATTATTATTTCTTCTTACACTTTAGGACTATTCCACCTAATAATTACTGCAAATGATACGAATTCATTCAAGAGATGCTTGTTAGCTTATTTGCCAGTGTCATTATTATTATTTTATGCCACCACTTGTTTCACGTTTTGATATAATATAGGGAAAATGAGATAGCATCGAATCTTATCATATCTATGATGAAATAAAAAGATGTTAAACGTTAGCAATGTACGAAACTTTCCCATATTCTATTCAGTGACAAAGTCATGGTCTCACAATCAAGATGGATTTCACCAAGTTTTTTTTTCTTTTTCTCGACATCTTGACTAATTTTAGTATTTTGAAATTAACGATCAAGTAAACCTAAGATTTGAAAAATGTAACATTACCATTATATCTAGTATCTATTCTAATTGCCCACCATGCGTATTGTGTGGGTCCCACCATTTTTACAAGAGAGTTGTGTGCGGATTTGTCCGTTTGAAATAACTTATTCTATAACAAAAATATTAGGTACCCAACTTTCGAATCTAATAATTATGTTTGAAAGTTGTGTATTTAGTATTATTCATTATAATAAGCGCGAACAATACTTAATGGCAAAAATACTAGGTACACACTTTAGCGTTGTACGTGGTTTGGCCCGTATGTGACAATTTATTTTAGGCCAAAAATATTAAGTACACAACTTTCGAATCTAATAATTACGTCCAGAAATTGAGTACGAACGTTGCTCATTCTAAGAAGCGAGGATAACATTTTCCATAAAAAAAATGCTGTAGAAAATCTATTATCCTTTTGAGCAGCTAGTTTGGGACACTACGTCAACAATTCAACCAACCGATAGCAAAATTTTTTAAAATCCAACAACACATTAAAAAAATGTTTAGCAAATTTGAATAATGACTCGATTTTTTTGAATTATTATTAATTGGACTTACACGCTATCATAATACTCTCTTTTTTTTTTCTTTTCACATCACATCCTATCATAAAAATCTCCCATGGAGAAGCTCTGTTGCCTAACTTTGTCCAATTTCCATAAACAACTCTTCCACCAAAATAAAGTAAAATAAGAAACACATTTCCTTCGTGGGAGATAATCAATTCCTCGTTGCCGACACTATTGGTTTATTTTATATTACACAAATAACAACAATAGAAAAAAGAAGAAAAAAATGGTAAATTGCACCGATCTCCCTTGACGTTCAACAAACACAAAACACTGACCTTCGTTACTTTTGAAACTAATATCAAGATTTTCCTAGCTAATATTTTGCCAAAATGATAAGATTGTATTATAAAATTATATTATCAATACCCCAATTAAAATAAATAAACATTCTCTCAAGTCTTAAAAGGGGGTAAGCTCGTCGTTTTTGTATAAAAATTAGTTATGGAGTGTCAATGTTATTTTAAAAACTATAAGAGAGATAACTGCATTTGTTATAAACATTAGGAGAGGTCAGTGAAGTTTACCCATGATAGGTTAGAGCGATTAGAGTTAACACGGGATTCATGACATTGGAATAGGAACTTAAACGGAAAATTAGCTTAATCATATTTTTACGACTCCGTTAAAGTTTGTCAACGGACTCCTCAAAGTCAACTCGTATTGTTTGGTTGTTTTGCATGAAACTGTGAACTCAACCAAAACCTGAACTGAGCATACATCAATGATATGAACCGTGATATTGTAAATCTTGTAACGGAGGTTATTTATGAAAAGAAATTATTTTTATTTAATATTTATAAATATATAAATAAATTATATTTTATTTTATAAAATAAACGA
>BRYF01000003.1:2870000-2872500 GCA_030159135.1 Actinidia polygama | reverse complement strand
CAAACAATAATAAATAATTTCAATTTTATTTTTTAGATTTTCTTTTGGATTTTCTATATTTTTTTATTTTTAATTACTGTAACTTTAGGGGCCAAAATAAAGCAACCAATAAAATCATTACCATATCTGTTCAGCATTATTATTTTTATCATTACTGATTTTATTATCCTAACCTTTATTGACTAAGCTGAATATGAGATTTGCAATATCCACATGAAAGACTCAAAATAATACATTTAATTAAAATATATTTTTTTATGGATTTTTTATTCATACCAACTCAAATTACACTATTTTATTGCTACCTTTATTTGGCAAAAGACTTAGATTTTGTTTTTGTGTAGCTTTATTTTGAATTTTATAGCTACTTTAATTTTCAGAGTTTTTCATATTTAGTGAATTTTTTTTACTGTTTAATAAAAAAAAATACTTTTTAGATTTCTCACTCAAAACTTCAATATGAATAACTCTACGATTTTTTTTATCAAACCCGAGTAGTTTAGAATCAAATTTATTTAATCCGAGCACTTTAAAACTTATTTACCAAACTAAGTAGAGTAATTTTTTTAAGTCGAGAGATTAAAACATAATTTTTCATGAAGTCATGGGATGAAAACACAATACGACTTGGATTGGTACATATACTCTACGACCACGTTTGGGGTAAGATTTTTTTTTTTTTTTTGCTTTTGTTTTTAAAAACGTAAAATGAGACCAAAAAAAATCACTCAAAACAAACTCTCATTCACTTACTCCGAAAAAACTTATACTCCAAACACAAGAAGAAAAAACAGGAAAAAGCCACCAACAATACCTATCCTAAACGAGGCCTAAAGTGATTATGGAAAGTGTTGGTTGTAATTACACATTTAATGGGTGCCTGGATATTTGTTAAGCTATAATTAATGTTCAACTCATTTATTAAGGTGTAATTACAACCTTAAAAGTTGTTGAGCCAACATCTTAAATTTTAATGATAATTAAATGGGTTATTAAATGTGTGACTTTTCTAATTACTTGCATTTATTGATAAGCCTTAAACCTTTTCACAAAATTTAAAATTTAAAATTTAAAATAAAGTTAGTGAAATGTAAATCGACAGTAGACTTACCTCATTAATTTGTTTGGTCCACCAAGTCGAACACCTTTGATTATATTGAAATTACAACAATTATGTTCATTTACCTAATCAAACAAATGAACTTTATTTATTTTACGATTTTAATTTAAATATTAGAATTACTACAATTACGTTCACCCACCTAACTAAATAGATAGACACCACCTATTTTATAATTTTCATTTAAATATTCGTAACATTGTAAATACATTCCGTTAGCCACCATCACATGCTAAGCGGTAATTAATACAAACTTTTTAAAATATATTTTTAAATATATTTTGAAGCACTTACATAAATTTGTATATATTTTTTACATAAAATAATATATATTTTTACATATTAATCATTGCCTATTAGATAGTGATTGTCACTTTTCTTATAAAATATTATCCAATCACAACATAAGTCATAATAAAAGTGGTCAATATTCAGCCATATTCTCGTACTCTCGAGTCGTTTGGCAATGGGTTGACAGCACGTGAGGTATCGTCGTTTCATAAAAAATGAAACTTTTTATGTGGAACCTACATAGTAACGTATGAAGTACACACATTTAATATAAAAGAATTTATATAAATATGTATACAAATATATATTTGTAATTTTTTCCTTCTATTCTCATACTAAGAACATCCACGTCAAACTAATTAAATATTTTTTCTTATTAAATTAATTAGTGAAATCTTTAAAATTGTCCACGTAAGAGTCAGACTAATCAAAACAATTTATAAATTTAACTTTGCTATATTTTTTAACAAAAAATAACTAAATATTATTCACTATTTATCAATTTTTTTTTACTTTATTTATGATAATGAAACCGCTGAATTTTAAAATAATAAAAATAAAGAGCTAAAAATAATTATTTTTTAACTCAAATTTAGTGAGATTGTTCTAAATTACCATGCGAATCTTTGGTGACGTGTGTGCAGACAGACAGACTCTGCATACAAACTGTCCCATGTTCCCAACGCACGTTCCACGCCGTTAATGCCATCTCTACTCGCTACCCAATGTGGCAGCCCATTCACTTTCTCAAAAGGCGCCGTCGATTAACGGCGGTTGTTCTCTCCAGCAGGCAGCAGCCACTGCAGGACTCCAAACCTTATTTGAATCCAATTTTAAGAAATGAAAATTCTTACAGAAAATATAAATCACCAATAGAATGATATAATAGTGATATTTTGATATATAAAAAATATATTTTGATTAAAATTCAAATGCCCACATTTTATCATATCAGTACCAAAATTCTATATAAATTTTATATGTATATATTATTAGGAAGATGATTAGTACATTTTTATTTTTATTTTTATCAAATGCATTCTATTTTTTATTCTTATTATGTAAATTTTAAGGATATTATTGTAACAT
>BRYF01000003.1:2850000-2852500 GCA_030159135.1 Actinidia polygama | reverse complement strand
TTCAGTAATGTCTGTACCGAACTCCGATACAGAGGACCTTACTTCATAACGATAGTTCGGCGGAGACTCTTGTCCTAACAAGACCAAATTCTGTATATTTTGCCACTTACAAATACCATGGAAATGAAGCAGGTATAATTAAGTTGTTTCCTCTCATTTCTTTGGAGAATCTGAAGAAGGATTTTTTAATTTTTTAAAATTTTTGTGAAGAGATTGAAACACGGAATGATTCATCGAGATATGGTAAAGCTGGTTTTCGTTCTTCGTCCTTTGAGGATTCGAAAGGACAAATACTAAGTTTGCTACTTGTTAGTGGCACTTTTTAAAACAACAGCTCTGCTAACCAGATTGTGGTTAATGAATATTTTTTACTGATATTTATATAAATTAATTTAACATGTTTTAACGTATTTACACAAATTTTTAAATAATTTTCCAACTATAACAATAGTACACTTTTTGCCCATTAATTAACTAGCATCCATTTACTGATAGTTGGCTGGCATTTTCCTTATTTAAAAGCAAATAAAACCTATTGGCACACAATCCGATTTTTCACAACCTAAAATCTATTGGCATATTGGCCACACAATGGATAATTCTAAGTTTATCAACAGCAGCTCCAAGCCTCCAAATGGCTAGGCTAAAGTTGTAATTATACGAAGCCCAAGATTCCAAAAATGGTGGGCACCCAACCCATTACACAAATACTTCAACCCACCTCGGCCAAGAATTTTCTCAACCTGAGACCATTTTCTTATAAATTCTTGAAATATTCATAAACTACAGGGGTATAAAAAGAAATTTGGAAAACTTGAGGGGCCTCCCCTGCCTTGGTCTCTGGTTGTGGGTATATTATAACTTATAATTATAATAAAGTCATCTTCATCGATTCTTATTTCACAAGTACGGAAAGTTTTACTTAAACGGTTCACATTATTTTATACTATAAAAATGTTGTACGAATTTTATGTTTAATAAAAACACTCAATATAGAATAAATTCAAAGGGAATCTGCTTCGATGAGTTTGGAAACACTTAAAAAGGCTCGAAAATAGCTGATGTTCCGATAACAAATAGTGGGGATCTCAAATTCTTCTGCGACATCAAGTACACAACTCAATCAAAGCCAATCGGCAATGATACACATTTAAACGAATAGAGGAGCGCCATGATTTTGTTCCCAACGGGACGCGAGTTGAATCAGAGATGGTTTTGAACTGGAATCGTGGACGTTGCTGTGGGTCTGTGGTGGTGGATGTTGTGGGTGACAAGGAAGGTGACGTGGAGGTCACCGTGGCAGAGCAGCTCGGCTAGTGTCATCATAGAGTTTACGTGTGCCTGGTCTGGATAGGGGAACATAACAACATGAGAGTTGAAGATGAGAGCGCGCCCGTGGTATTACTACATGCGCGCCTACGTGATCTCATTATATTCACCCATTTGGGGGTGGATGAGACTTAAAAAAAAAGAAAAAAAAATTGTCACATCTACCCCAAATGGGTGGATGTCATGCGGCCACGTAGACGCGCCCGTGGTAATACCAGGGGCACGCTCCCGTATGAACCAGACTCTAAAAACATTGGGATGGGGTTCCACTTCTGCTCCTTGGTGTTCGGGCCCAATTTCTTTTTGGATAAATCAAAGTTTTTGGAAGAATGATTGTGTTTCAACATGGATTTATAGTACATCTATTATGATGCTAGTTCAAGGGCAACTAGCAAAAAATAACATAATAACAATAACAGTAAATTTCACCATGGGTCTCTATAGTAAATTTCACCAAGTCCTTGTAGTATCAATTTCAACAATTAGGATCTTACAGTTTCAATTTATTTTTAATATAGTCCCTCCATCAGTTCCAATTGGATGTGAAGTGTGCACATGAAGCTAACGTGACCCTTTTTAGAGGATAGTTTTACCATTGTTGATCCCCTAGTTTGATTAGAGTTTCACTTTGGTCCATAAAAAAAGTCATGTGAGTTTTCAAATGCTTCTTTTTCTTCCAAATACTTAAATTGTATTGACGGGACCAAAGTTAAACTTTTGTCAAACTACAAGAACTAATAATGAAATTTAACCTAATAATAACAATAAAGTACATGATAACACGAGAGCTTCATAAATTAATAGCTTAATTATATAAACACCCCATAAACTATCATTTTTGGTCACTTTTACCATATCATCTAAAAAAGGGTTTATTTACATCTAAAAAAATTATGTGACCAAGTTTTAACGGAGGATAGTTAAGGGGTATAAATGAGCTATTTTTTAAATGAGAAGGTGAAAGTAACAAAAAAATAATAGTTAGGAGTGTTTATATAATTAAACCTAAATTAATTGCTGCGCTTTTCTAAAATAGGGTCATGGTACAATCGATGACGTGCACCAGATTTTGGATTTCATTTGGTATGTCTTTCTAAACATCTAACCACATGTTTTGTTCCGTCATCAAACGATTAGCCTATTTATTGGGTAGGTTTTCATATTTGGAGAC
>BRYF01000003.1:2760000-2767500 GCA_030159135.1 Actinidia polygama | reverse complement strand
ACCACGAGGGTAATGTGATTAAGGTGCTTGGGTTTAGACTCGAGTTATGGCTGTGGTATAGAGAAGTGGTTATATGATGGGTGATGATTTGATTCTTGGTGGCTAGCGGATCATAATTGAAGTGTCAGAAAGAAAACTCTTTTCTTCTTATCAAGTGCTGGGAGAATTGTTGACTGCATCTTTGATGATTGCTAATACTAATACTACTGAGAATTCTTAGCCCATTAGCACTTTTAGAAAGATTGCAGGGCTTGTATACTTTTACTAATATGATATATAGGGATTTCTTGCTTATTTGAGGGGTGGAGACCGATGTCAAATCTATGTGAAGATTGTGGGGCCTCATTACTATTAAGTATTATGCTCCCGCATTCTGATTGGTCATACAAGTTGTAATCTTTCTGTTCCTTTATCCTGCGTGCTGGATTGTGGGTGAGATAAAGAATAAAGATAAGAATAGAAGAAGAGGTTCCCCTGGTGGACTAGAAAGGAATGGTGGTTGCATAGAGACTTCAGGTGTGTGTGGTGAGATCAGGTTGGGTGTAAATAACCCTTTTTATATGTTTTGGTTAGTACTTAAATAATCGTTTGGATTAACTAGAGGGAATTTCTGTCTTTTTTATTTAGCAATACATATACAGTCGATGTCCGAAGATTTTGTATATAGATGTGAATGGTAGGGAATGTTTGTGCCTATTTTTCGAACAAGGTGTGTTGTTGTGTAAAACCTAAGCGAGGTAAGTGAAATATACCTATTCCAAAATGGTGAAGCTGATTGTGCAGGATTATCATAATAAATTGCTTTTATGGAAAGAACGATGAGTTTTCCTTTCTGGCTAGTTGCAGCAATTCTTCACAGTTGTTGGATACATCCACAAACGAATGTATTTCCAACCAAAATAGATAAAAGTTGGTTTAGAAACTTGAACAAGTTTGTTTTGGTAACTCATTTTTTATATAAGAAATAAATTTTCATCATACAAAACCTCCCTGAAGTTTCCTTCCTGTACAAGCTAATTGTTTCCATGAAAAGTATTACTTTCAAGTACCATTCCAGCTTCCTTCATGTGTCCTCTTTCTTCTGATTTCAGTGACGCAGATGTTGCTCTTTCTGAATTTACAGAAGAAACCTGAATTCTCCATCTCTGCGGTTGTACTTTGTTTTCGATTTTGACATTTTCTTTTCTGGTCCCAGATTGGTAGATGAGCTGGCTACTTTATACAAGGAGGCAGCATTGAAAATTTCTCGTGAAGAAATCAGAGAACATATTCTTCTGATACTAATCCTGCTCCAGCAGTTAATCTTATGTCATTTCTTGTTCTATTTAATTGTATGTATTTGTTATACACAGGGTTTCCTGCGTCTATTGCTTTGCCTAATCTTGGTTTTGTTATTTATTTCTCTGAATCTTAAAGATGCAAAGGCCAACAATTTGAAGCAGCTTGGGACAAGCACAAGGATGACCCAAACTTGACAGCTCTTAAACCATACTTAAGTGGAAGAAATGCCACTGTGGTAAAGTTTTCTGCCTCCTTATTTCCAAGAAAATGATTATTCTAAAGAAAGAACCGGAGACTGAATTAACTCTCAATCTTATTCTCTCTCTTAACACTTCATATTAGCCAGTCGTTGGCCTTTGGAGAACACACATGCACCTATTCTTTGAGTGATCACTATTTAACAATGTACCCTTTTCGTTGAACTTCTTACCCAATTGTGGATAGTGATAAGTTTACATATTAGCTAACTTGTTTAAAAGGCCCAGTTGAGTTGTCGAAGCAGCTGTTGAGTGTATTGTCACTGCATGGGACTGAAGGAGCTCAAATCCCCTTAATAAGCTGTTGTCGCTTTGCTGCCTATTTATTTCAACCTTCCATGGCAATAGCAATATCTTATTGACATGCCAGAATGTAATGACTTGAATTTTTTGGTATCCAATAAAAATTATATCACTTATCTCCTCCTACAAACAAGAGCACTAATTCCACCAAATACAGATAATTCTCCCTCCCAGAATAAAAATTTACAATTGGCCACCAAATCAGATAATACAATGAATGGGTTAAAAGGTCTCCAAAAAACTAATTGTTATGATGCTCCATCCCCGCCTTCAAGCCCAAGTCCAACACTTGAAAAATATAACCGTGGGGAAGTACACAGTATGAGAAGGGTACAAGTGCTCTAAACAGATTAGGTCAACAAAACGATCAATACGTTTATCAGCATCTCAAATAGAGCCTCATATGGTCCTTGGTTCTCCTCGATAGCATGCAATGCTATTAGGTATCACTCTCCTACTGTACCTTGGCATGAGCTCATCTGGTTTCCCAAATGTTCATTTTTTGGATGATCTATTAGAGAGAAGTTAAGAACTAAGGACAAGCTCAGGAGTTGTGTAGTTGTGGTTTCTGCCCTCCCCCATGTCAGCTAGTGGATAAAACCCTTACTCACCTTTTCTTTGAATGCCCTTTCTATAGAGCAATTTAACATGAAGTTTGTCATTTTTGTTGCATCTCTTAACCCCAGCATTCATGGGGTAGTGAGATTTCTTGTCTTATTGGGAAGTTTATGGAAAATCCTGCAACAACACCATCAGCGGAAACATGAAGGGGTTGGTTAAGTGGGAGTTTGGCCACGACTAAGGGCTTACCCCCCAAGGTTGTAGGTTCAAATCCCCTGTTAGCAACTCTTGTGGCCAGTCCATACGGGGCTCTGCCCCGACTTTATTTGGGCCCCCCTCGCTAGTGGATGATGGGATTGGTCTCCTCGGATTAGTCATTCCTTCAGGCCTGGATACCAAGTTATCAAAAAAATCAGGGAAAATGCTTGGGCTGCAATGATTTACTACGTAATGCAAATGGGCTTTTCAAGAAATTCATAGCCCTTCTTATTTGTCGAGTCAGATTTGTATTGAATCTATTGATGTAATTGTTAAGGGTTTTCAGTTTCCTTCTGTTAAGCAATCCTATCTTAATCTCTTGTTGTCAGCTTTAGCAGATTCCTTAAAAAAATCCAATCCTTATAAGTCTAGTTGCTTCTTGTTTCTTTTGTTGTTGTAACAGCAAGGTAGTCTTCCTTGATTCTTGTATGATATGCTCTCTTCGATAATCCCTTGCATAACTTTCAAAAATAGAATACAACAATTAAATTGAATTAACTTTGAATATACACTAAAAGTAAATTCGGCCATAAAAGTCACTACATGTGAAAATACAGGGTATTACACTAAAGTTGTTACATAACTTTTCAACTTCTATTCTCACTTTAATGAAGTTCCTGACATGTGGCAACCTCATCGAGTACCTATGAAGCACGAGTACGGGTACGGGGTACTGCAAAAATTCAAAAAGTAGGGTACGGATACGGCCGCGGTACGGTAATATATATATATATTTTTAAATAATTTTTAATACATAATATGTATAAGAAACAAATACGCAACTAACTTTTGATAACAAATGACGATACATATTGAAATCAATAAGAAAGTACATACATCTACCATATAAACATGCCAAAACCAAATCAAAATAATACATCCATCTAGTTTTAATTCTAAACATGCGAAAAACGAGCTAAAAGCAACAAAAAAGGCAAGCATAAAAGGATTTGAGGCAACACTTATATATATATTATAGTATAATTATAACCCCTTAATATTTATTTAATTTCACAAATTGAACTATTTCAATTTTACAAAATAACAAATTAACCCCCGCCATACCGGAGACGTACCCATGGCGTACCGGAAACGTACCCATAAATATCAAAAGTACCCGGTACTTTTATGTTGTACCCGGTACGATTTTGCCATACCGGGGCCGTACCCGTACCCAGTACGCGTATGACGATTTTTTTGAAGTACCCGTGCTTCATATTCGAGTACCACCTTAAGCTTACAATTGACTATTACATCAAACTTTACTATTTTCTTTGTTCTACTTTTCTATGACCGATTTCCTTGACAGATAAATGCAAGTCAAAACAACTTTCTGCTCCTATATCCGTTTTAACCTCTGCCAGTGCTGTGAATGCAGGTTGTTCAATGAGAATACAGAAGAATTTGGGACATCACGATCCATGGTTTGAATTTCCAAAAGGATCATCAACGATGTAAGAAGCCCTATTTTCTGGATGCAAAGTTCCTTGTAATTGGATTCCAAGCTCCAACTTATAATTAGTGATGATCAATGTTTTCAAAATACAAGCTCCCCAGAAGAAGTCAAGATTTTTGTTTCGAAGTAAATAAGGGGAATTTGCCCAACTTGGGGATCTCTGGCTGTTCATTGTCACTCCTAATTCATACTTATGTTCTACATGCCCAGAGGAGGTTGAACTTTGGAGCACCGTTCTGTTCCTGTCACTCATCTAGACTTATTCGGTTTGGTTGATCATGACAATTCCTTCATCTCCCCAAATCTATTGATAGGTTGGCTGGAGCTTTCTAAAACTAATGCACAGGTACATAAAATGCTGAAACAATCTAGTCCTTTTCTGAAGGTCTGTGTACATAGTTCAATTCTTTTACGAAGGCAGGGAGGGGTGTACAAGTTGGTTCAGCTAGGCTGTGGTCTCTCTTACTACCTGTTTCTCCCTTTTCTTATCCATCTGTTGTGAGCAGTGTAATTCATCACATCAAGCTGACTGTGGACGGTTCGGGAAAGGCTAACAAACCATGGTTGGGAGTCGGATTTGTGGCCTAAGCGGCTGATGGATCAACCTGATTGACCGTTTCTGGGAAGCAAAATAACTCAGTTCATACCAGTTTTTTTGTGGGTTAGTACAAGTTTGAAAAATTGGTGGGCAACCTTGTGGTGCTGTGAAGCATTTTCATTTATTGTACTCCCCTCGTCATATTCTCAGCTTTTGTTCAACCATTATCAATTGATAGTCTTTCGGTAGTTGAATACAAATTATCAATGGGCAGTGTAGGCATGTTTATGGTAAATAATGGCAACATCAGAGAGAGCGTATTGTAGCCCTTTGAAGCTTTGTTCCGTGTTCGGATGTGGGTTTCTATAATAGTCATGCTCTCTGTTCTGTTTTGTTTTTCTTTCTTTATTTATCAGATCAGGTTAATGGTTCCTAATCAAAACTTATGGACCTATGGAGAAATTTTTAGCAATGATCTTTATTAATGGGAATTCTACAAAACACAACTACCAACCATGACTCTAATTATCACCATCTTACAAAGTGTGGTCTCTCCGTGGACCTCATACATTGTGGGGAGCCACCTTTTGTGACGGGTTATTGTGTACCTAGTATTTGTGCTTTATCAATGGTATGCAAACCATAAATTAATTGGATCCGATATCAAAGGAAATCATACCCCGGATGAGGGATCATTAACCCTTCTGTACAAGATTCATATTGTCAAATCAATGTTGTAAATCAATGGCTGATCATTATGAAAAATATCACATATCTCGAAGCCTATGTTGAACTAGGATTCACAACACCCAATGCAAAAAATGATAAATATCCATACTACAAAACTTGCCTACAAAAATTATAACCTCTAAAGGTAATTTTGTTCAATTACAACAAACAATCATGCATAACTCACTTTTCCTTCCATGCTGAAAGAACAATATCACGAACTGCTTGCAGCTTATAGGTATGTTCAAAACCAATAATATCCAGAGTAATTCTTTGAATTCATCACTCTCGTTACCTGTAAATTACTTGCAACTCGAAAAGTATCACCCTCCTAGATCCTAGTCCCATTCACCAAATTCACTGCCGTATCAACCGCCCTAGCCAATTCAACCGCTGATCCGACATAGCAATGTGGTGTTAACTTCAACAGATTGGCCTTTGCCTCACCAGGCAGTTCCAAACGTTCAATGAACTCTCTTATGCTTTCCCTGGTAACTGCTCTTCCTCTGGTTAGCTCCTTCAGCTTCTCATAAGGCTCTGGGATGCCAAATCTTCGCATCACCTAGACATATACAAGAAAAATATGAAAAATTAAGAAGTACAAAATAAGAATGTAGATTGTTATCTCCTTCACAGATAATCATAGTTATAGCGATGCCATACCCTTGGCCAATTTCTAGGGTCAAAGACAGGATCATCACTGGCCAGAAAAGTTAAGTAAAAAACACCTGCACTCTGCGAATGGGAACATCAACTGCTTCTAATACTTGTCAAGACCATTTATACATCATCTCCCAGCCTATATACCCTCTAAATATATAAACTATATTAATACTCTATATAGTCATCTTCCCATCTCACTAAAAACAGATTGATCCATGGTAATAGATAGTAAAGGATGTTTATCAAAGAATGAATTATTAATTATAAAATTGGAATGTAGCATAGAATAACTATCAACATATGAAGCGTATAGCTACAATCTTCAAAGGGCATAGTTTCAAACAAGTGCCGAGAAGAAAGACAAGCAAACCCACTCCATGGCTAGCACTAGCATATGAACTACTGATGCATTCAGTTAAAATATTGAATATGGTACATAAAACTTGGAGAACAATACATACAGTCTGTATTGGTTCCGCAAGCACCTCCCATGATTGGTTCAAGTCTTCGAACAAAGCAGCTTCATTGACCTGTGGCAAAATTAATTCAACAAGGAATAGATTCACAGATTGGAAGTAAGTCATCTTCCTGCTCAACACCAATAGTTTATTGGAGATAAGCGGAAACAATGGCACATGTAACAGTGTGTGCTTCCTAAAAGAAGTCAATTAAAAATACTAATCTGTCATACATACAATATCAGACGAGAAGTAGATAGTAACCATGCACCTCAAAGAGAGAAGCCTAATGACATTCAAATATATATACCTGCAGCTTTGCAATTCCCTGTAGTGCACTTTTGTATGCAAGAAGAGAATGTCCTAATCCTTCACCCATGTTCCTCAGAACTGTTGAATCAGTTAGATCACGCTGCAAATAAAAACATATAGAAAGAAAAAATAGGCATCAACGGGCAGTCAGTGGAGCTTACAAGTCTCAAGAAGACGGGTGTGGTAACCAATTTACTGCCAAACCAAATAACATGTTTTACTATATTACCAATAAAATAGATGACTAATTTTTTTTTTTGAATATCAATGATATCTATCCTTTTGTTAGGCTTGGCCTACACCAACTCACTTGAATCTGCAATATGGATAGAAAGGGAAGCATAATTGCTCAGTGACAAGGACAGGCATGCCGCGCACACACACACACAGAGTTACCTGCCAACGAGAAATTGGTAACTTCACGCTTAAATATGATAGACCTGCATTAGCCTTGCCAAGGTTGCCCTCACTATTTTCAAAATCTATAGGATTTACTTTATGGGGCATAGTTGAAGACCCAATCTCACCCGGCTTAGTTATCTGCAAATTAGAACATGAATCTTAAAAGTTCTAGTAGAGGAAAACCAATACCAAAATGTTTATAGATATATCAGAAAGTCACCTGCTTGAAGTAACCTAAAGAGATGTAGCCCCAAACGTCTCTATCAAAATCTATCAAAATGT
>BRYF01000003.1:2627500-2632500 GCA_030159135.1 Actinidia polygama | reverse complement strand
TATTTTGGTAAATAAAAATTATTTTAAGCTCCATTTAAGGTAAGTTTTTTTTGTTAAAAAAAATTGGTTGTGTTTTTGATAAATTTATTTGAGAGTGAGTTTACGTGAGTGCATGAGATATTATTTGGTGTGTGTTTTTTATTCCACTTTACCTCATGAAACCAAAAGTGAAAAAAAACTTAGATTTTTTTCTTACCCCAAACAAGGCCTTAATGCTTGTTTTGTTTTAAATTAAAAAAACTTACATTCTCAAGTCATTTTGTACAAAAATTCTCTATCGAATTTTGGTTGTGTATCGTTAGAATAATTTTAGGCAAACTTCATAAATTATCGAATAAATTATTTCATAGTCACGTGAGGTGTGTACCCGTATCATTATTTGTATATTAAAATTTGTATAGAAAATGATATTCATGCAACAAATTTATATAGAAAATTATACTAAAATATTGCGGTAGCAATATTTTAATAAATAAATATATCTCGATAGTTGTTTTATTTTAAATTGTAGGGGCACGTTTACCCACAATATTCTCTATAAAAATTAAGAATAGTTTAAGTTCTTTTAATAAAATTATTATTTTTCTAAATTTCGTTATATAACTTTACTAAAAGTTGGTCAGATATGGGACCACATCCCACCTATATTGATGGTCCAAACAATTCATCTTATAGAACCTAAAGAGGATATCACTATACAAAAAATAAGATTGATCGGATATCGATAACAGCGTAAGTTACATTATTTTTTGAGGGGATTACAAATATAATTTTCAAAATAAGCTGATCATCTAATGACAAATAAGTCTGATTTTGTTGTTGAATGAACTCTTGCAAGATGAACAAACCAAATCAACGAAAATACTACGTTTGATAACATATTTTGAGAGTGGAATTGAACTATTCGTCCTGTAAGGCTTACTTTAATCATATTCTAGTGCAAAAATTATACTATGAAATAATAATCTATTAAGATTGTTAATCTCAAAAAATAAATGATTAGGAATCCTATGGGGATTGATATTATTAATTCAAGGAGATTGAATTGATATTCACATTAAATTAAAAATTGTTATCAGACACTGCCATAAAATTTATGGGGGACCTATAAATTATAATTCACTAACTTTATAGGAGCCATGTCCTTTTTTTATATGTATTGGATGCACATGATCCAAATTAGTGATGAATGATGCTAATGATCATCATTTCGTAAAGCCACGGTTCAGAAACAGTTCTGATTTTAGTTGTGTTTAGCATGTATATATATAATACTCCGACCCTTAATTATTATTATTTAATTACAGAATTAGGAATTGTTAGAATTAAACTTAATCAATTTAATAGGTTTTTGGATTAAATTAAAAGATTAATAATTTTTGAGTTAAAAGTAAATAAAATATTTAGATAATAAAATTACTTAAATGTTGAAGGGGTTAAAGTGTAATTTTTAAAAAAAAATTGACTAGTCACAAGACATGCGTCAAGCATTGAATTAATAAATTTGGCCATGGGGCGGGTGACTCACCCACGGCAGTATGATTTCTTGTCTTCTTTGAAGACATAGGAAGTTTATAAATGGTAGAGAAAAATAGATGAAAGGAAAGAAAGAATAGAAAGAAAGGAAAACAAAAGACTTAGGAAAAAAGAAAGACACGGATAGAGAAAGAAAAAAAAAAACAGAAAACAGAAAGTTAGAATTTAAAATCAACAATGAGATGATGCCCGATCGAGTTAAAATTTGAGTATATTATTCATGGATGATAAATCAACATATCATATGGTGTCGATTTTAATTTAAGGTAAGCAAGAGGTATACAATATGATTTTTAAAATTCCATAATTATTTTTAAAATATCTAATTTTGTACTCTTTTGAGTATGTGTGCTATCTATTAAAATTCATGACATTATTGAAATCATGATGTGTGTTGGCTAAAGTGTCATGGTATTGAATGGTATGGACTGGGTGAGCTTGCAAATAATCCTGACACCGGTTAAAGCCAGAAAGACTAGGTGAAGTGGGCGAGGCCGGCCACCAGTCGCATACCAGGAAAGACCGGGTATGAGGTATTTGATGAATTATTGATTCGTTGAGCGTATTCTAGTTGTATTGTATACTTCTCTGCTTAATTTATTTTTCAGGTGAACGAGGAAGTCCGGATAGTACGAGATGAGTCGAGAGAGAAAGACTTGAAGTTTTATAATGTAGATTATTTTGTAATAATTATTTTTTAGATATTGTAAAAAATAAATATTTGAAGACTTGTATTATATATAAAAAGGAGGCGATTACGAATATACATTCATATTTATCTAAAATAATGTTATATTATTGGAAGTTTCTTTCTCATCAAACCGAATCCCCCATGCGGTCCCATGCGTAATTCTCTCCTTGCGAATCTCTTCGTATATTTTTTTTCTTCAAATTCAATACGTTTTGGACGTGTATGAGTTGTTAACAACACTTTTCACGATTTTTTTAAATTCAGGGTTTTTTTTTGAATGTGTACGAGTTGTAACACATGAAAAACACTTTTTTGAAGTTTTTCAAGTTCAACTAGTGTGGGTGTGTGTGACAGTTGTAAAAGATGGAGATAAATTGATACACGCGGTCGTTGTACGACGGTTAGCGGTAGTAGATGGTATTTCTAGGCTTGTTGGACCTACCTGCAAGATAAGAACAGTGAGAACGGCCGCCGAAGCTATTTCCGGGAACGGCTCTTCGATTGTTAAGTTAGATGCCAGAGGTAACAAGTATATGTGAAAATAGAGAGTTTAAGCTTAGAATAGCTGCAATTGCATACATTTGAAAGAATAAGACATGATCTTAAATAGCACAGTTCGTCGCGTACCTAGACGTGTGAACTGTCATGTCACTAACAAATTGTAGCTCTCGACATGTGATCGGATGCGCTGAATGATGTGTCAGTAAGTATGTGAATGATCCAGCCATGCCCCTAAGACCTAGTTGGAAGCTAGTCCACCATGTCACCAACGTCTCAATCCAGGCATATGAGTTGTCAAAGAAAATCTCGCCGTGTAAGTCACCTTATGTCTCCTGATATACCCTGGGATCGCCACAGACCCTTATGTATCGACCGAGCTCCGGTACAGTAATTCCGTTGAGCTTACTATAGAGTGACAGTCCGATGACGCAAACTCTAACTCGGTCAGAACTAGGACTTAGTTATAACAAGTTTTGGATTTGTATGAGTTGTGTAATGTGTTAACTTACACTTTTAGGCTTTCTTCAGTTTATGCAAAAAAGTTATTGGTAGGAAAAGTGAAATAAAGCAAAGAGAAAGGAAACATAATTCCTCGTTTGGGTTCGTTTTGAAAAGAAATTTTGAAGGAAAATTAAAATAAGGTATTTTCTTAAAGAAAATTAAGCTTTTCTAGTATTTTCTTTTCCTTTCGTCAGAAATATAGCGCCCAAGTCCCAAGTGGGGCCCACTCGCTGAGAGACACTTCTTATGCGAAGGATATTATCAGAATTGGGATCCGATATATTGTCTGGATTGACGTATGAAAAAAACAAGAGATGGAAAACCAATAGCAACACACCGTAGTTTATTCCAGACGTTTGAAAATGGTTGTTGCCATTGGAGAGGGTTTCCTGCTGGGAGCTGCTTCTGCAGGGTTGCAGTCAGCCCAAAACGATATTATTTTTGGTGTATTTTGTTCCAAAACGATATTGTTTTATATCCAAAATGTATTGCCCCAAAACGACGTTATTTTGTGCCAAGTTTTGTGGACCTAAAACGACGTCGTTTTGGGGTAAAAAACAACCAAACGACATCGTTTTGACTCCCTGCAACCATGCAGGGAGCTAACTCACCGCAGGATCCCCGGTCCGTTGCCATTGGCACTTGCAGAAGAAATTAACAGAAGAAATCCAAGTAATTTTAAACTTGTTGGAATCATTAATGATTGATTATGTTCACATTAACAAATTGATTTTTCATAATTAATAAGCTAATACATTAATTCTAAGGCATGTCATTGCTTTTGTCATGATTTAAAATACACCATAACACAATATTTTGTTCAAGAGATTTTAGTATAAACAAAATATAGGGTCAAATAAACTTTGCACCTTCGCACTTTCACCAAATCTCACTTTTTGCACTATTTATTCTCAATTGTGTTATTCAATTAAGAGCCGGAAAGAGACCATCTCTAGCCTCGTATAAAGAAGTTATGTGACCTCTAATTGAATGATATATGGACAAAATTAGGACAGCAGTGACAAGAGTTATTAATCTCGTACCGTACCGGTCAGTATGTATCGTATCAGATGAAGAACGGAATACAGAATTCTATGTTCCATTCCACTCAAAATATCAGTTTGAATAGCATGTACCGGCGCAATCTCATAATTCATCATGTACACAAAATGCAATGATATTTTTCGTAAATCTTGTAGTTTTAAAAGTTTGTTTTTTTTGGTAAATTATGACACCCAAGGAATTCTAGAAGGGTTTTTTCACTTGGAACTTATGGTTTGTTATTTGATTAATTGTCTTAAACTTGTAATGTGTGATTAAATGTTATGTTATTTATAGTTCGATTAACTCTAAAAAAAATACATTTGAAATGTTTACAGTATACGTAGTGGTAAAGAAATTGTACGCAGGTACGTACCATACCAGTAGCCCAAACAATATCTTGGTCGATACAAAATTGACAACTTTAATAGTGACGTAGTCTGAAATGTAAGGTGTTGACTGACACCATCAAGAATGTAGAGTGAAAGTGCACGGGCGGAAATCATAATTTACTCCAAAATATATATTTATTTATGTATGTACAAATGACGCGAATTTTGTTTGTAACAGAAGAAATCTTGTTTTTTGTAGTAAGGGGAAGTTGCTTAGCAGCCTTGGCCTATTTTAAAATTTCAGTCAAAACGGCGTTGAGATAGGAGTCTTGTTTTTGATTGCTTATAGAAGCTTCAAGGTTTAGTCGACGGGTGGCGATATTTATTTCGAGCCGCCT
>BRYF01000003.1:2530000-2532500 GCA_030159135.1 Actinidia polygama | reverse complement strand
ATATATACTGCAGGTGACAAAGAAAGGTCAAAGCATGTTTTGGAAATTAGGGATGGATGGGCAAGTAAACTGATTGAACGGAGCTGCGCGTTTTGTTAGGGTTTTTTATTTACAAAATGAAAAATCGTAGGTCATTGAATTAGTTTACGGTATCGGATTAAACCGAATCGAACTCAATTTTTTATAATTATATATAACATCATACGAAAATGTGAATGTCGGAGAAAATTTTGATACATATTAGTCAATTTGCATGTACCGTATATTTTGATAGAGGTTACGAATTATTGTGGCTCATTATGATTTGTTATGACTAGTTACGAATTATTGTGGTTTGTTATGAAAGTATGTGATGTGAATGTCGGAGAAAATTTTGATACATATTAGTCAATTTGCAGGTACCGTATATTTTGATAGAGGTTACGAATTATTGTGGCTCATTATGATTTGTTATGATTAGTTACGAATTATTGTGGTTTGTTATGAAAGTATGTGATGTTAGTTATGAATTAGTGTGGAGAGTTACGCCGGTGTGTGGCGTTAGTTGTGAATTATTGTGGATAGTTACGAATTATTTAAGTTATTTTACGAAAATGTATGGTGTTAATTATAAATTATTGTGGGTAGTTAATAATTATTGTAGCTAATTACAGAGAGTATAATACTTTTTATTAATTATTGTGACTTTCTACCGTAAAAAAATACATATACCATGCATAGCCTTTTTCATCTCTTAACTTGTTTCCAAATATGGGCTTGCTTGTTAATGCTAATAAGCAAACTTAATTAAATTATTTACTAAAAAAAGTTGAGTCGTAGTGTTTGAATTTTGAATAATCAGTTATTTAACTTATGTTTATTACCAATCAAATCATTAAAAAATTTCCAATTTATTGGATCCAAAAATTGAGATTTTTTAAAGCTACGATTTATAATTTTTTCGTATTATTTCAACAACTTAAAATATATTTATGTTCAGAAGAAGCTATGCTATTTTCAATTTGATTGATGAAAAACACTTAAAAAGAAAACTTATAGAACTTTTTAAGAGCAATTTGAACATTTATTTTACAAAAATATATTCAACAAACATGAGCATCTCCAACCACATCTCTGTTCCTATTTTTACACTAAAATTGAGAGCAATTCTTAAAAAATAAGCTCCAATATATACATTTTTAACTCGCTACTTCTGAGGACTACTACACTTTATCCCCACACGTGAAGAGTCACTATAGCACCATCCGTTCATAAACAAAGATATTTTATATCATCAATACTCTCTCTCTCTCTCTTCTCATCAGATGTAAATCCAAATTTGCAACATAAAAATTTTGAACATACAAAAATGAAGGATTCGAAGTTAGGGGACAACCGCGGATATAGAAACTCGATTCCAACGATTTTGTAGTCTTTTTTAAAGACGTATGGTAAGAAATTGATTATTTTATTAAAATTTGGGATAAAAATAAAGAGTATTGGTGGATATACTCTAAGTTAACAGAACAATTATTTTTTTGTCATGACTTGTAAAAAACTACGCCAAACATATTTGTAATTTTTTTAGGTAAGTAATTTTAAAATCATAATCTAATAGGCCGGACTTGTAAATAATCAAACAGGGGCCATTATATGATATGGGTTTGTAATCTAAGTCCACGATAGAAAACAAAATCCAGACCCACACAATAAAATAAAGTCCATGAACTCGACCCACACACAGGTAATGGGCCTAATGGCCCAACAATTTACCAATTGTTTTGGAATAATCATACGTTTGATTTTTGGGAAAAGGGTTTTCCTCCAAACTAAAAATCAATAATAGGTAAATAAAGGGACTATTTTGGAAAAACAAATTAGGTAAGAATAAAAAAAAATGTAAAATAAAGATAAATGAGCAAATAAAACGATAGTTTTATTTTTTTTAAATGTTTGGTGCGACAATCGCACCTAGTCTGTCCCCGCTTATATGCAGTGGCAAAGATTAGTTTGTCATATTTTCTTTTTTAAGATTTTTTGTTTGGGTTCTCAAATTTTTGCAATTTTTATTTTATTTTTTGACCTTTTGATCAAAATTTTATAATTGTTCGGCTCATCTTGATGAGATCATCTTGAAAATATAAATTTTTTATCTAATTTGATAAAATTATCACTAAAGACAAAAATATATAATTGTACTCGTTAAATTAGTTTTTTTTCTTCTTCAATTATTTCTTCACAAACAATAACAATTTTTTTAAATCTTTTAGTTTTTTCTCGTCAAAACAAAAAATATACATATTTTTTTATAAAATGGTTAAAAAAATTACCTCGAAAACCAAAATATTTGAAAAAATCTACCTAGCTATAAAACATGGCCAAACCAAATGATTCACATCACTTAAGTGTGCATTTAGGGTGCAATATTAAGGTACCCATAGCACTACTCGATCTTGAAATAGAAGACTTGGACCCTGGGGTCACCTCCATGGGCTTGCACGGCTGTTGCTCAAAAGGTACA
>BRYF01000003.1:2440000-2442500 GCA_030159135.1 Actinidia polygama | reverse complement strand
TTTCAAATTTTGTATTTATTTTTATTTTTTCAATTCCTATAATCACGACAATTAAAAAAAATTATAAATATTAGAAAACAATAACATGACATCAAAATTAAGAAATATCGAGTTAAGATTAAGCAAATATATGCACGAAGACCAAGGGGTAGTAGCGGAAGTGCTCATTTTAATATTACGTAATATTACTAACCAATGATATTGTTTCACGTGTTACATATTATAAAGATCAATTATAAATCATTCCTAATTGAGGTGCCCGCGCCAAATATACCTTTTCAAATATTATAAGGTTTAATTACTGATTAACTTCTGAACTATGATTAATTTTCACTTTACCCCCTCAATTAAGAATCACTACACCTTACCCCCTTTGAACTATATTTCCAACAGCATCCCATTACACAAATCCATCTAAGTCATTAGGGGTTGTTTGGCTGGCGGATATGTTAGGGGGATAAGTTTTAGAAGGGGATAAATTTTAGAGGAGATAACTTTTGGAGAGGGATAACTTTTAATTTTGTTTAGATAAAATTTAGAATGGGTGGATAAGGGTGGGGGATAAGGAAGAAAATACATATAGAGAAACAAAATATAAAATATTTAGATATAAAAAATATATATTTTGCTTCTATATATATATAAAAATAAAAATATACATTTTGTTTCTCTCTATATATTTTTTTCCTTATCCTCCACCCCCTTATCCCCCGGATAACTTTTAGTTAGGGTCTAAACCACCCAAAAATTATCCGCCTTTATCCACATGCTGGTCTAAAAATTATACGGAGGAAAAAGTTATCCGTCAGCCAAACATTCGGGAGGAAAAGTTATCCGGGAGAAAAAATTATCCCCCCTCCTTATCCCCTTGTCAAACGGGCCCTTACGATAAAAAGCACATTATTAATTAAATAGTGGATATCTCTAAAATAACCCTCTTTATTGAAGAAATAAAAATTTATGACAAAAATGTCCAAAAGCAATATATATATATATATATATATATATATATATATATATAAACCCTACCATTCAAATTACATCATCTCTCTTTTTAGTTCTTTTCTCTCCGCTATTTTCTATATAAATTCATGTATCTATCAGTGTGTATGATTTGTAATTTAAGTGAAATTTAAAAGGGCTAACAATATAGAAAGTGAAGAATCTTGGCTAGAATATATTACATCGAAAGTTCACATGTTGATGGTGTATGAGATTAGTTGAATTGAGTTGATGATGCCCAATTCAAACCTAACATTTTTGGGGATGTTTTAGTTTTTTGCAACTCCAAGGACCTTTCCCAAATAAATAATTTTTTTAATATTTTCGTTGTAGACAAAAGACTAAAAAAACGATTGACTTAACAAAAACGACCAGAAAAACTTAAGTCTCGTCTTTTTTTTGATAGAGATGGAGATTATTGGTTGGCGAAGGTTCGAATGGTTCAAACACACCACTATTTTTGTGAAACATTAATGAAGATAAAGGAGTAATTTGGTCATTTTCATTAACACATCTGAATTTGAATACTTTATTGGAGTAAAGTGTAAAGTTTTTTAGTTCAACTGATAAAGTGATACCAGCAATAGTTTAAGGGGGTGATTTTTGATAAAATGTGTTCACGTAATTCTCATCATAGTGTTTCACAAATCCACCACACCAACCATTTTAGTGAATTTTTCGATTTTTAACCTGTCTCATCAAGTAATTTTATATGTCTCATTTTTTTTTTGATTCAGTGGATGATACTCGTTGTGTGAATACACATGAGAGGTAAATAAATTGTGAATTACAATCAGTAACACGAAGATTGTTGTTGGATCGGTTCTTTGACCATTTTATATGAAAATCAATTGATTTTTAGTAAGGAAAGTCAAAACATTTTATAGTATTCGAATCGTACCCTACTCGGGCATGTTCAAAAAGCTGGCCATGCCTCCCCTAGCATGATGCTTCAGCGACTCGAACTTATGACCCCTAGCTTTGATACCACTTGTTAGATTAAAACTTTGACCATCTCATTTGAAAACCAAATGGTATCAAGAGGCAGAAGTCATCTCGACACGTTTTAAAAGCTATCCATACAGGCATAACAATATTGTTGCATCCCCCAACAAATTCTTTTAACGTATTTGATAAAATTAGAAATACTGGTCAGAAACGAAAATGATTTCAGCATGGAATTCTGACAGTCAAGCAACATAAAACTCCAAACTAACTGCTGAAAACTACAAGAATATATATGAATTTATGAAACTTAAAACGTGCAAAGATAAAACTAAAATACTATATGTACCAGAAAATTGGCCTCATCAAGAACATGATTTTACCTTCCCAACCTAAATATAGCAGTACCCAAATTATGCTACTCTAATTTGCAAGTCGCAGGACAGACAACACAGAATTTATCTGCAAGAACTCCATCAGAGAGAAGGATCATAAAAGGAATGAGTTTGGTCATGTTGGGTTGTGTCACATCTTTGCCCCTCTAGAAATGAGA
>BRYF01000003.1:2325000-2330000 GCA_030159135.1 Actinidia polygama | reverse complement strand
TCAATTACACAACAATACCTCAACGGAGAAATTGCTTCCGCAAGCTTATTTCTTGGAGCCTCTACTTTCTTTTTTTTAAATCACGTTAGTGTATTTGTCACGTTTTTTAATTTTGTTTATGGCCAAATACAATTTAATAGAAAAAATAATTTTTAAAAACTTTATTTTGATTCTTTTTTAATTCTGTTTTTGAATAATTATATTTTAACATAAATTCAGTTACAATAACTCTCCAAAACATGTTAAATACGTTTTATTTAAGACGCTAATCGTCCACGCTATTAAGATAACGGCATGTTAAAAACGTTTTCCTGAAGATCGATCCTCAATACTCCCAGTCATCTTTCTTCAAAACTTGTCTAAAATTTGTGTGTTCATCGTATAGAATAATGAGAGAAAATTTAACATATCAAATCTGAACTTTCTTAATTTCTCTATTGAAATCAAAGGTCAACAAACACCATTTGGGAAAATTCGTGACGCTTCCTTGACGAAACTCGTAGGTTATTTTATTAAAATTCACACCCATTAAATTTAAAAATTGTATATAATAATTTAAATAAAATAATTAATATTAAAAAACTATTCCAAAAATTCATTATAAACATAAACTTGAATCCACTTTCGTTTTGTGTGCAAGGAATTGGAGCCAAAAGATAAGTGCTCCACCAATGCTTATGATAGGTTTGGCTACAACACAGCTTTTGTATAGTCCTCTCTCTCTCTCTCTCTCTCTCTCTCTCTCTCTCTCTCTCTCTCAATCAATCAATAACATTATTGTCAGGTAGATAGCAAGTGACAACCTAACGCTGTCACTCTGTGAAATGGTTGGATCCAACTTGTAAACCAAATAAACTGCCAAAATAGAAGCTACAAAGAGGTCAACTCTCGTGAAAAGAAAGAAGCAGAGATGGTGAGGACTGGGGAAGGGCAATGCAGGGGAGTAATAAACGTTACAAGGGTTTTATTGTAATTTTGTATAATTAAAATTTAAATACATTAAGTAAAAAATGGAGTTTCAAAGTAGATTTTTTTAGGAAATTGATTTCTGCACTCCAAAAATTAATTTATGCACTCCAAATAGAAGTGCAGAAATCAATTTTCTTTTTTTAATCATTTAATTAAAATTTTATATTTTTTTAGATCTTAACAAGAAGGGTCTTATAATGAGAAGAAAATATCTAATTTTAAAAAAAAATCACTACATTCAAAATATATATATATTCGATAAATTAATTAATTTTTAATATATTTTCTTTCAAATTTAAATAAAGATTATTCTCTTTAACCGGAATTGAAAAACTAAAAAAAAATTGATCAAATATTAAAAAAAATCGCTAAAAACTCAAAAATTAAAATAGTTAATTCCCATCAGTACATTGACCGTAATTGACGAAGAGAGAGAAAGAAGACTGGAGAGACGCCATGGTCAGGGCGGTACCACAGCATGCCCAGCAACCCACTCACTCACTCACTCACTCACTCACTTTCTTTCAAAAAGTTATAAATTTTGCTTTCTAATTTTTTTTTTACACTTTAGCTCCTGAAATATATTATTTTGTTTTTAACACTTTAGCCCCCTCTAATCTAAAATCCTGGCTCCGCCCTGGCCATGGTGACTGTCAGAGAAGACAGCGAGACACCGGAGAAGAAAACGCGACTCAGGAAAAGATGATGCCGAAGAAGAAGACGCAGCACGGTAACAGATCTAGGAAAAAATTGTTTTTTTGTACAAATTAAGGGTTTTGATGAATACCATTTTCAATTTACCAATTTCTATTCACAAGAGTTGTAAAAAATAGTTCCCTCGTTGGGTTGAAATTTGGGAGTTTTTTTTTTAATTGTACTGGGGAATTTTTTGGGACTGATGGAGAATCTGGCGACGGATGGAAGCCGGCGACGGATGGGTGTCTGGCAATGGAAGCGACGGAAGCGACATCCACATTTTCTTCTCTCCTTTTCTTTATCTCTCTTCGTTATTGAAGAGATGGGTTTTTGTTTTGTTTCTATCAATCATTATTTTTTATACTGCTGGAGAAGAGGGGCCCACACGATGACGAGGTTGTGCCACGTCAGCATTTGTGCTCTAATTTGTGATATAGGTCTTGTAGCGTAAGGGTATCCCCATTAGGGGTGCACAAAATACCCGACCCGAGACCCGACCTCATTGGTTTGGGTTACTTCGGCCTTCGGGTCTATCATCGTCTCGGGTCGGTTCTGGGTCTGAAAATCACAGACCCGTTCAGTTTGGGTCGATTCTCGGGGTTCGTATATTTTTTTACCTAGAATCGATCCAAACCGACTCAAGATGAGAACCGACCCGAGACCCGAGGAACCGAGACGAGAACCGATCATATATAAACATACAATGCACTCGCGCACGCTTGATTATTACCTTTGCTATATCAAGTTTAGGGAGAACCGAAGAACCGACCCGAACCAACCCGAGAATCGAGAAACCGAGGAACTGAATCAGAACCAAGTGGTTCGGTTAGGTTCGGGTCTCTTTGAGCGTCGGGTCGGTTCCGGGTCCAAAAATCTGGAACTGTGGATGGTCGGGTAGGTTCTGGGTCTAACCCAGACCCGACCCAACCGGACCCGTGTGCACCCCTAATCCGCATGCATCCCATTAAATTTGAACTAAATTATAATTAAAAAACTATCAATTCTATTTTAACGAGTCACTTTTTAAACCTTAACTCAATTAACATCTCTATTTTAATCGTTGCGGTCCAAAACATCTATCACACCCTTTAGAAGATAAAAACTAATTCCCACCTTGAAGAGAAATTAAAATTGTATTTGGATCACGAATTTAACGGAAGAAGTGAAAAAGTTAGAGAATTGAATTGATTCGAACCATTAGATCTATTAACTTTTGTATTTTTTTTTTCTCTCACTAAATTATTGATTCACTTGCATACTCGGGAATATAAGAAAAGATGTTTGAGAATAAAGATTAAAATGACTCTACCAGCATCTCAGATCAAAGACCATTTTCCACATTTGTGTTCAACAAAAGTATGCAAAAGTCACTTTTTCATTGATCTAAGCACTTGCAATTCCACTCCCATGGAATAGTTTTTGGAAAAGGAATCCCCAAGTTGAATTGTATTATATTTGCTTATGCTCTCAATTGGGCTAACACTCCCCCACCCATCTTCCCTCTCCCCTATATTCTACTTATCATAACAGAAAAGTGATCTATTTGCACAGAAATTTAGAATCACATTTATTCTTGAACTTTGATGCCTAGAATAATTCGGATATTTATCGAGAAGAGTGTTGATTACATGGGAATGCACTCGTGGTAATACTATGAAAGCGCATCCTGGCCTCACCACAGTCACACATATTTTTTCAAATTATACTTTATTTATTTTTGAAACCACTCAGCCACAAAATGTGTAGCTGTGGTGAGACCATGCGGGGCACTCCCATGTGATCAGCACTCTGTCAAGAATCACTTTTATGCTTCACTGATGGTGGTGGATTTTATATTTGATTTCAACAAAAATATAAGACTGTGTTTGGATTACATATTTGATTTTGGGAGGAAAAAAATTAATGAAACTAACGGTTAAGATTTCGTTGTTGTTTTCTTACTTTTTTTTTTTTCTTCACAAATCTCATTATATGGGGGTGGTTGTAATTGCATTTAAAATTTATTTTTCGCAACCTCTGGAGAGATTCTAGAATTTTGGCTATTAAATAAAAACTGTAAAAAGTTTTTACAATTATTGTAATATTATGGATTAAACAGTTAAGTTGTGTTTGCTGAAAAAGTTTAAAATATTTTTTTTACTGTGAATTTGTATATAGTGCCCTTACCCTTTAATTTAATAAAATAAATAAATATATATTTACTTTTTTAATTAAAAATACATTAGAAAGCAAAAAAAACACTAAGTGTCCATGGAAATTTAATAACTAAAAAAAAAAATTAAACAATGAGCGACTCTTAATCGACGGTTGGAGACAACACCGGCTGAAAAAACAATGGCTCTTGTGTGGGCGGATTGTCAGTGTGGGTATGGGTGTGATGTAGAAAGGAGAGAATGATCCCAAAAATAATGTGAGTTCCATTAATTTGCTATTTATGAGAGTATATTTATAATTTATTCAAACAAGCATAGAGTATTTCATCATTTTGCTTTTATAATTAGGTAGCAGAAGTTGAGAAACATATGTTGGGTAGCTTCCAAAAAAATAACTATTTGTCTTATGAAATGATAAGAGAAGATGGACAATATAATTATAATCCTTATTACAAAGAATTTTGAATCACTCTTATTATATAATTATTTTAAATTCAAATTGATAAATTTTCAAAATCAATATTGAAATCTATTCATAAATTAAACAACAATGTCTAATTTGGAATGAGTAGTGCTATGGGTACCCTAATATTGTACCCCAAATGCACACCTGGGTGAGGTGGAGCATTTGGATTGGCTGGGTGTGGGGTTCACCCAGTCATGTCAGCCAATCCTAATGCTTCCACCTCACCCAGGTGTGCATTTGTGGTGCAACATTGGGGTACCATAGCATTTTTCATTTGGAATTCATATCAATTTAAATGATGCTTTAAAAATACAATTATTGACACTTGTCCTACTAGGACTGTATAATTTTCACTTGTCCTGTCTTTTTTCCGTCTATGTTTTTAGGTCCCCACCTGCCTAGCATGCTAGCTGGCTGTCTAAAAGACATTTGTTGCTCTCCATCTATACTATAAATCAACTCATTTTGAATCTCAAAGTTATATCTCGCTATCTACAGTTGAAATCCATCTGAGTTAAACCAATGACTGAGGTTTCACTTGAGATTTTTTCCCTCAAAACTATCACTTCTTTCTTTTCAAAAATGTGAGTCCTACATAAGTTATGATTCAATAGTCAAAAAACCTTTAAAGTTTGGCATATGTTTTACCCATTGATTATTTTTTGGGTGGGACTCACAAAAAAATCTTAAACACCCTTTTTTTCCTCTCGTTTCTC
>BRYF01000003.1:2247500-2250000 GCA_030159135.1 Actinidia polygama | reverse complement strand
TAGAATCGTCACCGTTTGATTAAAATTTTATACTTTTTTGCTTTTTTTGATGGGAGAAATTTGAAAATATAAAAATTTTATTCAAATTTATATATATAAAAAATCTACTCAAACACACACACACACAAAAAAAAGCTAATTTATCAAGTAAAAATAAATTGTTGGTCTTTTGTGCAGTTTATTACAAATTAGATAAAAAAAACTCTTTATTTTTAGATTTTTCTTGTTAATAGTATTAAAACAGTATGAAATTTTGATGAAACGACTAAAAAATAAAAAATTAAATTTTCTGTTTCACAATATTAATAATTTAATAACATATTACAAATCTTATTATATGAATTAATTTGGTGATCAACATCCCCAACCACCCCACCCTAGGGTAAGCTTGGTGGCCCACAAATTTATACCTCTGAATTTCTTTAAATCATTGTTTCAGAAAAAAAATAAATACACATATGGGTAGATGTACCATCAAGTCTCATCCCTTGGTTTTATTAATTTATTAGTTTTTTTATTTATATACCTTGGGACTTTAGGTTGCCTAAATTGACTCAAAACTATTTTTTATATAATTTTTATTTAATTAAAATTCCATACTCTCTGTTCTTCTTTGAAGAAATCTGGAAGTATAAAAATTCTGATTCAATGGCAAAAAACAACAAATTTAGCTCATTTTCAAGGAAAAATTATTTTTTTTTGTTTTTGGTAAGATTTTTTTATTAAATTAGATTAAAATTATATTTTTATAATTTTAGATTCTTCTGATCAAGAGAAACCGAAATAACATAAATTTATGATCAAACTAAGAAAAATCACTAAAAATAAAAAAATAAGAATCAAGAGAGCAAAATTAGTTAATTCAAAACTAGGCTTCGTATCCATAAGTTGTACGATGATCTCAGGGTCACACTTGCCATATATATTTTTTTCTTGACAAATATAATATGATCGTATATGGTTCTGATGTCTGATGGGCTTACTTTTATTTTTACTTATCAAACTCTATAACTTGAACAGTTTTGATTGTATATATAATTACCCCCGAGGTTGAGTCAGTCCAGTGCTATGCCTACATCACTTAACCTAAATATGGCTTTGTTTGGATAGTTTTTAAATCAATTTTGTAGCATGATTTTGAAAAATTATTTTTGAGAATAATAATATTCATTATTTTCATATATTATTCACTTTTTTCTGATTTTTTGAGAAAACTATCAACTAAGCCATTTTAAAAAAAATTATTCTATAAAACTGATTTAGAAAATTATTTTATTTTATTCCATTCCAGTTTTAGTTTTTGAGTGAGAGCGAATCCAGCAGGCGTGTATTGCTGCGGCATCAAGGGCTGTGTAGGAGACTCACATGGCAAATTCCTTGAAGCACGTGCTTTTACGTCATCCGTACTTTGGGCCCAGTTTGGGTATTTAAATCCTAATAATAAATTATTCTTTCAAAATAGATTTATTTAACAATGCAAGAGCCATCGACTATGATTCACGAAATGCTTAATCATATTTAAATTTTATAAAAGAAAATTAGAAATGGGTCGGACTCTTTCATTAAAGGAAAGTATTGCTCATACAGAATTTTTATATAGAATAACGTGATAGTGTTATTTTTATAATTAATAACTTACTTTAACTTATTCCGCCTAATCATTTTTTTTTGTATTTTTATTTGAACAGAACGCTAGCATAACGGAATAACGGAACTTTAGTCTTGTTTCTTAAATTTTTTTTATATAGATTTTCTTGAAGAATTGTGCTATAATTTATAATGTAATGTTCCCTTCATTCCATATCCCATTACAAGATATTGCCTCCCATCAATTATTTTTTAGCTTTTGTAACTAATTTTTTTATTTATAAATAGTAATAAAAGTTGTGCCAAATACTTTGATACAATTTTCAAGACAGAAAAAAAATATAAGTTACTTATGTCCAGTTTGTGATAATATTTTTTTTTTGTTTTTTTTAGCTATCTTGGTTTTCGAGTTTTGTCATATTTACTAAATTTTTGTTATCGTTTGATCAAAATTTTATATTTTTTCACTTTCTATTGACTAGAAGAGTCCAAAAATATAAAAAAAACATCTAATTTGATAAAATATTTTTTTTTCTTTTTTATTGAATTCTTTTTCAAAATATATATATATAGTTTTGGGCTCTCTAATCAAGAGGAAACCAAAAAATATAAAATTTAATTAAATAGTATTTTTTTTTACTAAAGACGACAAAAAAACTCGATAACCAACGCAGTCGAAAAGTAATCAAAAAAACTTATTCAAAATTGAGACTTATAAGCTTTTGCAAACATGCACATTATAAAGGGCAGGCCAACCATAACATCTGCTAAATGAGGCAACTAAGAAACCAGACTTTCTGGGAAAATTTTCTTTCTTTGGGCCAAACCCATGTTACCTCCACATCAATCTAATCCAATCCAGTCCAGTCCAGTCCACTACTCAGTTCAATATCCAAATCCCGAAAATGCCCCC
>BRYF01000003.1:2145000-2147500 GCA_030159135.1 Actinidia polygama | reverse complement strand
CAACAAACAGATTTTTTAAACAAAACAAAAATATTTATGTGTGTGGAATTTGGAGTTTCCAGTAATGCCCTAAGGCACTATAACCCCATAGTGCCCCTATTCATGAATTATCATTGATAATCCAAATCGTTCAAGAGGCGGTTAAACATATGACATATACAAAAAATTAAGTCGATTAGACATCAGTAGCCAAACGATCAATGTCATTTGTCTTATAGTATATTAAAAATAATAATACTTGCCGTTTAATTGTTTTAAAATAAATGTGTTTTGATCATATAATTACCGATGTTCAATCAATTTAATTTTTTTATGAATGATCATATCAACGAACTCGACAAGTATAACGATTTAGATAATTAAATTGAACCTAAAAGTAGTCCGATTTTGAGGGCACTACAAGATTGTAATAAGCATAGCGCTGTAAATGTCAAATACTTCACGACAAAAAACAACCGTGCTGTTACGCCCTTTTTGTTTATTGTATATATATTTTTTTTAGAATAATGATATACAAGGGAAAATTTATATAGAGTACAGTGACTCAACACGACGCCTTCACTTTCAATTAGGGCAATAACTCGGGTGGGTCAGACCGGTTAAGGATCTGCCCAAGCCGAGTCCGTGATGTATTAAAGCTTGTTTGAGTCCATCCAAGTCCCAACCCGTGCTTTATCTATTTTACTCGGGTTGACTCGAGTTGTCTGAAAAAATATAGGTGAAAGTCTTTAAAAAATTATTTTGATAATATTTTTATTTAGATAATTAACATCTATCTAGTAGTTTGTAAGGAGACGGTTGGTGGTCATAATGATACTCTTATAGTTTATAAAGGTAAAAATTATGAAAAAAAAGAATAGTCAAAAATAAAACCATAGATATTTACAAATTGTATTTATAACTCAAATTTAGTTGAACGGTGAAAATTAATCAACAAATATTCGAATGATATATTATTTATCACATATATAATCACACATGTAACACGATAAAATTCAGGCTTTGAGTTATTCGGGTTGTCCAATACTTCTATTCAAACCCATCCTAATTTTAATTTGAGCTCTAAACTTCTTTGCCCAAGCTCAATCTTGTGTTCCGATTTATATTGCCTAAATTCTAAAGTTTTTCATGCGAACTCGAATTTCTCGTATTGGTCCAGTCCAAGTTGCACCCATTGCTTTCAATCAAAAAAGGCATCAAGAATGATGATTACCGACCAAACAAAACTAGTAATTGGGCTAATAGTTTAGACATGAAACTTAAAAGTCTAATCCCTTCTAAAGTCTTAGTAATTGAAAACCTCATATGCTAACAATTTTTTATTTAGATCCATCCATACAGGACCTTTACTAAAAAACAAGTTAGTAAAAGATGGGATTAATCTATGATTCTCCCAATTCGTCGGTCATTAAACTGGATACCGAGTTATCAAAAAATTATAATTTTTTTTATTAGCTGACAATTTGTTTAGCCACTTTTTCATTTCTTGATGTCCCAAAATGTTTATTCATTTAAAACAATTAATTATTAAAATATTATAAAATATATCTTTCGTCATTCACTTTTAAATTGAAGTGGTGTTTAGAGGTTGATTTTAGAAACTTAACACTTTCAAAAAATCACATCCTTATCCCCTTGAAACCTTGGATTTTTTAAATTAGATAAATAATCTGGGATGAATAGAGTAGCATTTTCCTACTGAATAAAGAAATTCCCACCATAGGGCCAAGGTTAGGTTAACTTAGCTTCCATTCAGTTTTTATTTTCTCCCTTCCCGAAAATAAATATTAAAGACAGCTAAGTTGTGAAAAAACGACTGCAACAGGTAATAAAAAGACATACAGGATACAGTCGACTTGTTTTTGTTTTGCATATCACTTCTCTATTCGACCTTCTTAATATTCCTCACGAGTCCCGACCCTCCACTTTTGCCCCACAACTTTTTGATTTAGGAAAGTAGACTATCCCTCTCACTCTATAATATATATATATATATAATATATATATATATATATATATATATATATATATATATATGCATGATTGGCATAATTTATAAGTTGTAATTTTTTTTTATCTTATAAATTATGTTAGAGTGTTTAACATAACTTATGTTTCTGTTTATAAGCTAAAAACAACTTACAAAAGCGGGAAAAAAATTATTAATGAAAGCTCCACTTTAAACATTTTCAACATCAGTTTTTAAATTAACAATTTTAACATAAATTCAGTTATAATAAACACCTTTATACACACACTCATGTATGTAGTATGTCTTAATTAGCGGGTGGAAATCTTTGACATGATACAAGAACACAGCTAAAGTCGTGCACGAAATTAAATAGCGAGTTAAGTTTAAATATTTTCTTATATGAACATGAATATGACACGACCTAGTTATACAAATATTAAACAAGTTGTGCTTGGGTTGAACTTGCTTAATCCGAAATTTAGTTATATGTTATAGTGTCATTTTTATTTAGGGGTATCAGGCATGGTT
>BRYF01000003.1:2125000-2130000 GCA_030159135.1 Actinidia polygama | reverse complement strand
CATACGATGTCCAAATTACGTGATTTGAGTTGCGTTGGCAAGTTGTTAAAATTATATAAATTTTTATTTAGAACTTTATTTCAAATTCAGAATCTAATCTGTCTAAAACTGACCTTCAAAATGAGTTATGAAACTGAAAAGCATAGTTTGAACAGAAATTTTAAATTTTTTATAAAAATAGTTAAATACATTATAAAACTCTGAAAATTTTATATGTTATACATTTATATGTATAGTTATTACTTGTTTAATTTCATAAATTTAGGAAATGTTTTCAATGTTCAAAATAATTATCAACCAAGTTGCTATCATTAAATATTTTGTACAAAAACTGAGAAAGTTTAACGAATTTCTAAAAATAGTTACGTAACTTATTAATTTATAATATTTTTTACTATAGATAAAGATATGTATCTAGTATGTTATGTAAAATTTTTGGAGTTAAATTAGCTCCGAAAAATTTTATAAAAATAATATACCAACTCGTTATTTTTAATTAATTAGTGCAGAAAGTTAATTTAAATTATTAATTTTAAAATATCATCTAAACTTGAAAAATTATGAAATTTAG
The DNA here is from genome assembly GCA_030159135.1 of Actinidia polygama. Lineage (NCBI taxonomy): Eukaryota > Viridiplantae > Streptophyta > Magnoliopsida > Ericales > Actinidiaceae > Actinidia > Actinidia polygama. Next base: position 2,129,429 of record BRYF01000003.1, on the reverse strand, counting down.
TAGCCACGAGAATATTAAATCTAACGATTCGATTGCGAATATTAAACGTAGGACTCTGACCCGCATTCGAGTAACGTTAGATCGCAGTGGGTAGAAAGATTTGAGCATATTCTCGGTGAGTCTTGTTATGTATTTCATAGCATAAAAGTAACATGTTTTATGTTTTATAAATGAAAGCATGAATTGTGTTTAAAATTAATATGTTTGATGTTTAAAAGCATGCTTTATTTTGTTGTACCATAAAATTATAAAAATAATATTTGTGAAAAGTATATTTAAGTCGACACAGTTCATACGATACCCCATTTGCTAGGGGAAGAATATAGCATGGTTGATGTAATAAGGAGATCACTACCAGATGATTATGGGATAAATTCATACCAAAGTTTTAGGGTCGCTCCCTATGTTCTAATGTTCGTTGAACGGTTAAATGTGTCACAAATTATCAATCGTAAATGAATTTAAAACTTAACGTATAATCAAGTGATATTTGGCATACCTGAGCCATGAGTCTCGTAGAGAGACTGTTTGTATATTTATCTTGACGGATAGTTAATGGTTGACCTATGTGAGCCATGGATTGACAAAATGTGGTTTCATATTTTTTAAATAAACTTGATTTTTATATATTTTCATAGGTGTTTGTATGTTTTATATAACCTGACTCACATAGCCTAGTGCTTAAGACGTTGTCGAACGTAACTCATTTCAAGTGATGAAAATGAGGGGGATGCGATTGAGGGCGGGTGACCCTAGTGTGTTGAGTTTTGATAGTCCTATACCTTGTGATAGTATAGGGACTTTATATTTTGAGCTATGTATAGTTTAGAACTTATATAGTTAAACTGATACAGTAGTTATTGACGGTTGTGCCGGTTTGTGGCCAGAACCGTGTTGGTTTTTGTGTATCAAAATTATGTTGATAGATATATATATTTGCATTCAGTTTGAATGTAATGACACGTCAACTCTGATTTTATTGGATGTTTTCGCATGTTTTTTATTCAATTAATGTATGTTGAATGATATTAGTAAATTCCTAAACTGAGTAAATTAGAAAGACCTTAGTGAGATGGAATTTCACTGGTCGATAACGTGACACCTGTATTATTGATGGAATTTAGTGAATAACGGTCAGGTCGTGACAAAGTGTGTCCTTCTCGGAATGAGCATAACTACCATTTGTTTAAGTACATACTTAGTTTCGATGTAGAGTTGAATTTTCCATCATATAATGGTAGAACCACACCATAACCAAACTGTTTTATACGGTCTAAAACTAATTCAGTTTCAGATGTTCTCCATTTCAATTGGGTTCTTTAATTTCAAAAACAGTAACAATCAAAAATGTTTTTTGATTTACCTCAAAATTGAAACAAACTAGATCACGAACTCCCCTAGGTTTGGCCAACAACAAATCTTGTAGATGTGAAAGCAACTCCAATAGTTGAACCTATTTGGGTAAAGTGAAAAGTATTTTTTACCCGACTATAATGTCAAAATACTAAAATATGGCAACTTTGTTGCATTGGTGCGATGTCATTTTGGCATCATTACTCATTGTTTACCGTCAGATTAAAATGTATCTATTAAAGATTTAAATATTGGTAATAACTTTATAATTTTGGCAAAGACCGAGCAAAGTGATTAAAGCAACTATTGAAGTTATATTTTTTATCAAATTTTAAGAGTGACAAGTTTTTTGCCTAATCATTGGAAATGCTGCAAGGCAGATATGTCGGGATTTATCCCTTTATTTTATTTTATTTTTTTTCATTTATGCTGTTACATATTTTGGCTATGTATCAGTATGACCTTAATTTAATTATTTTTAAAATACAGCATAATTAACTACAAATATCCAAAATACCTCTACAGCTGTACATAATTAATTAAGGAATAATGGGAAAAAAATATAATAACTGTATAAAAAAGTTGGGAGGAAAAATGCAAGTGGGAATAATTAATTTCTATTTTTTTTCTCTGCTGCCAGTTCACTTATCAAAATAAAAATGTCAATTATTAGTACTTGAAACAATATATTAGAAGTTTGACTTCTTTAAACAATTATTTATTTATTTTTACGTAAAAGTCAAAGAGGAGAAAAAATATAATTGGGAAAAATTAGGTTTAAACAATGATAGTAATATAACATAAAAGAATATGCTAGAAGAATTAGGGAAAAAGGAAAACCAAACAAAACAGAAATTAAGATATTGGTGGGATTGTTTAAAAAAAAATAGATAACATTTGTATGATAACTCGGTATTCAAGACCAAATGACCGATGAATTCGGTGGACCAATCCCACGGCCCATTTAACATTAAGTCGAGCTAATCTATTTTTTTTCGATGCACAACTAAACTTTTCCCTAATTGGAAATATATATATATTTTTTAACTTTAATTTTTTCTTACTAAAGGAAAAAAAGTTAATTTGTTGATTAAAATTTCAAACTGAACTCTCTCGTCAAGAAGAACAATAAATGTATAATTTTTTATCCTTTCACTAAGGACGAAAAAACTTGAAAACCAAATTAATTTTAAAAAATCTAAAAAAAAATGTAGACCAAACTAAGTGAGCTTGTAAAATTAAGTTTCATACTGAGAATTATTGCTATGTTGATCATATTTGTGCACTATATTTAACGCTAACTTAACACCAGGCACATCGTTATACGGGGCCCTACATAGCATTCGTAAGTGGGCCAAGTAATATGCGAGTAAATTGCAACCAAATGTGATTGACACTAGGCCGAGAAGTTTTTTTTATTGGACTGGAATACAGTTCGGTCCGGGTTTGCCTCTCTCGAGCCCACTCTTGAAGGCCAACCTATTTACTACTTAGGCTCTGTTTGGAATCAGTTTATTTGAGATTTTCGGCTGACTTTTTTACTTAAAATAAGCAAAAAAATCAGTCAAAATTGACATTTTGCTTATTTGCTTATTTTTATCTAAAGAAAAGTCAAAAAAGCAAAAAAATCTTGATTTTTTTATAGTAAGCTTAAAAAAAACTTGACTTTTAAGTATTACCAAACGGAGCCTTAGTAAGCAAGCTTGGAGTTTTTTTTTTGTTGTTTGTGTACTTTTTATTTCTTAAAAGCCATTGAAATTTGATTATTTTATATATTATTTTAGAATAACTTATATTTTTTACTATTAATATTACTCTAATATAGGAAAACTGAAAAAATAAAAAACTTAACCAAAAAAACACTAAAAAATAATCCATAAGACAATACAATTTATTCCAATTATTACACACACTAATACAAATCATCTCACAAATAGGACTGATAAGCAAACTGAACTCGTAAAACACTAGTAGATTAGTAGGTTGTTCGAACTTTATTTGAAATCTGAACGAGTTCTAGAAATATGTTCAAGCGAACTCATCTCAAACGGGTTTTAATCAAAATGATCACGCGATGAGAATTGAGTAACTTAATTTTTTTTAATCATTTTAAGTTTATCGAGTTTATAAGTAAATATTTACACTTGTAAAACTTACCTATATTGAAAAACACATTTCAACCTAATTTTTTAGTTAGGGAGCAAAGTGGAAATCAATTAATACTTTAAGAAGAAAAACTGTATTTTGCACTAAATTTTAAACAAACTTTATATGAGTAAATCTACTGTTTTTTTTTATCATATCTCCAATATAGCACTTTTCTATCTCAATTATTACACCTAAAAAAAATCAAAGTCAAAACTCTTTTTAATAAAAATAGACAAAAATACCCCTGTTGAAGGCACACTCCCCCCCCAAAATCCTTACATCCCATGTTTTTTTTTACAACATTGCTATAGTTTCTTTCTATACTCTAGTAGCACATACACTATTGTTGTTGCTCACTGGTGATTGGCGGCTGACCGATAATTTTTTGGCCAGTCATCTACAATCTAAAATAATAAAACTTGACTGTTTGTTATAGCGATTTTTTTACTGTTTGGAACAGTAAATTTTGATTGTTTCAAATAATAACCAATGTTCAAAATAACGATTAGTAATTTTTTTACTTTTTTTTCCGGTTGCAGTGGTGGGAAAAAATATTTTTTTTTACAATTTATTTTATTGTTAAAAAAGTAGTATAATTCCACTGTTTTGGGCGGTGACATCAGTAGGGGGGTTGAAAAATTTAAAATAAATAATTTTACTTTTCAAAATAGCAAATATTTTTTTTAAATTTTATTTAAAAAGCTAAGGATAAAATGTCTATATTATGTTCCCTATTAAATTAGAGGATCTTATCTCATAAATTTTATGGGTCCATGGGCTTATAAGATTTAGTAAAAACTTGATTGACAAATTATCTTAAGGGATATAAGTCATCAACCTGTGTCTAATTTTCTGATCTATTTATCTATACTATTATAAAGAGGTAACAATTCATTTGGGTATAAACTCTGATATGAAGTTTGCTCAT
>BRYF01000003.1:2092500-2095000 GCA_030159135.1 Actinidia polygama | reverse complement strand
ATAACATACACCACAATTACTCAATGTAATATTTTTATGATAGTGTATTATAGATTTTGCCTTTATTAAAAAGATGAACAATAGGTTACCAAATTGCAACAAAAGATGCGCAAATGAATTGATTTACTTAGATTTCAGTGCTTCTAGTATTTATTTTTTTTAGATTCGTCTATGAAATAGGAACCCCAAAAATAAAGAAAAGATATTAAAATTTTAAAAAAATGGTCAAAAAACAAAATTAATCTAAATAAAAATTATTCCCAAGTCTTCTTGTCCAAATCCAAAATCCTTTTACCACTGCACCTCAGATAACTATACACAGAAAAGGCCCCATCCATGAAGATAAATCTGTAGTTAATTTTGATTAAGTTATAGTAAACTCCGGAAACAAATTGGAAAGCTTAATTCAAACAGAATAATTCCACTAAATAATTGAAATTGAGCCCTAAGGTATAAGAGAGTACGCAGATTTAGTGGTTTCAAAACCAAAATACGAAATGGAAGGAATAGCAAATGACCTACAGGAGAAAAAACTTCCAAATTTTAACTGTTCAGATTTAAAAAATCTAATAATCGGTCAATCTGCAGTTCCTTAGCTAGTTGATTCAAGACACAAGTACCTTTTTCGAATCGGTGATTTTAAAGATCCAGAGTTCTCCAAATACATATATATAACCAAAATTGTAATTGTGTTCGGAAAAACGAACCTCCAACGATAGAAGATATGGAGCGACTCGTGAAATTATTTTCTTTGCCGCGAAAAAAATCTACTATCTTCGTCTATATCGGCATTTCTCTCTCTAAAAAAAGTTCAACTTTCGTGTTTGGGAAGATTGTGAAGCCCTGTTTCGAACTCTCAAGTCATTATGATGACTCTCTCTCTCTCTAAAATTCTTGCTCAATTGAGAGATTAGCTGTGTGAACAGGAGGAACAGGTGAAGGGGGGAGAGAGAGAGAGACGAGAGGCAAAAAATTTTGAAGTCGGAGCCAAGACTATTTATAGAGTAAATTTCATTTTGAGCCCCTACATGTTGATTAAAGTCTCAGTTTGTACCATTTATACTTCTAGTTATGTCAATCACTCCCTTGTACTTTCGGTGAAATACCAATGCAACCTTTTTAAAATTTTTTATTCAATAAGGTCCACAACATGGTCTCTTTACATCACTTAATTTAACAAAGAATCACATTGTCAATAGGCCAAAATAAATTAGAAAATTAAAAAATAACTAATTCTTAAAAGTTCTATTTTAAAACTCTTCAACTTCTGCTTCTAAATAAATAATTATAACGTAATTTCAGCTAAGCCTGTCAATGGATTAGATTCGGATCGAATCAGTGAAAATTTGATCCAATTCGTCCACGATGCACAAACTTTGCAATAAAGTCATATAATTAGACTTTTAGAGAAGTCTAATCACATCTCACTATCGAGGATTTGGGTTATGGGCACAATGCGGTGTTAACCGTGTAATATGGAGCCCACCGTAGATCTATTAATATGATCAAAATTATTTATTTTGTAGGTCTAGTTAAAGAAAATCATTCTTGAAAAAAAATCTCATTAATTGAAAATCCATAACCAGGTGATTATATCACATTTCTCTTAAAAAATTAATAAAATTTATGACTTTTAAGAATAATTATAAAATAATTGTCATCATAAGTTAAAATATAATTAAATATTATTCAATTAATATATTTTTTATTTGATAATATCTACAAAATGAACGATAATTTCATTGTAGGCCCACGCGGTGAGAGCTAAAAGGTCGTTGCGATAGCACGGTGGTTAAATGAACGATAATTTCATTATAGGATTAGGACCACACGGTGAGATCTAAAAGGTCGGTGAGATAGCACGGTGGTTGACCGTAGAGAGAGAAAAATATTAAAAAAATCTTGAACTTTTGACCAAGTCTTCTAGTTCTAGACGCGCCTAATTTTACAAAATTTTAATTAAAAACCTAAAATTTGAAATTCGTCATCAGAATTCAAATTTCTTTGAAATTGAACGGAATAATATGTGTTGGCACTTAAATGGCCACACGTGATGCTGACTCAGAAATCCTAATGCTTTGGAGATTGTGTGATTAGTGAAATTAAAATTATTTTATACTTAATTATCGTCGAATTAGTGATTATAATTAGATTGTGGATCTAATTAAAAATGGTATGGCGCTTGATAGGGCATGATTGTGAGACTCCAAAGCATTGAAATATTCAAGTCAGCGTTATGTGTAGCCCAGCTAAGCGTCAGCATATACTGTTTTGTTTAGTATTTATAGAATTTGAATTTAAAAATCTAATTAATAACAAACTTCAAAATTTTGGTATTTAATTAAAAAAAATTAAATGTAGGCGTTAATAAAACATTTGATCGAAAGATTAAGATTTTTTTTAATATTATTCTGTGAGAGAATGTAACAGCTATAAGTGAGACTGTTATGAACGCAGTACAAGCGTTAAGCATAATTGTGTCGTGTTTGCGTCTACGTCA
>BRYF01000003.1:2067500-2070000 GCA_030159135.1 Actinidia polygama | reverse complement strand
ACCAATGCTGCACATTGTTGAACCGATTAAATTCACCTCCGTACTAAAACGTATGAGAAAGATCAATCAAAACCCATTCACATACATAGATGTGGAAAGCGAAGAATTGGGGATGAGAGTAACGTACATTGAGAGAGAGAGAGAGAGAGAAAGAGAGAGGAATGCAGATTTGCTCCGTTCAGACTATACGTACAAATATATCCGTTGTCTCTACGTTACTTTCTTCAAATGCCCCATTTGAACTGTGTTTCTCTAGTGGGGCTTTTAAGTCGAACCGTCTCTGTCCAGGTCAGTGAGGTCACACCTTTCCGGGTCGGGTCAATATCTCGGGGTCGAATCATTCCCTAAAAGTGGGGACCACCGCAGCTCCAATAGCATTTGTGGCCACGGTGAACTTTATAGTTTATAGTAGTTTTTTTTTTATTAAAAAAATATATAACTAGTGGTTTAGGCCAGTTTGTGTGCACTTCAATTAATTTTGAAATTTGAAGTTAACAATCAAGTAAACTTCTGATAGCCTAAGGTTTTCTATAGCATTTGTGGCCATCATGAACACTATAGTTTTATTTTTTATGTTTTTTGGATGTTTGGATTACCGACCCAACTTATGCGCACTTTGACTAATCTTAAGACTCTAAAATTAATGATCGAGCAAACTTCCAATAATCTCAAGTTTTTGTGTTCATGTGAACCTTAGTTATAGTTTGTTTTGTTTTGATAATCGAGCGTTCAGCCAGCTTACCCGCACTTCGATTAATCTCATGACTTTGAAGTGAATGACTAAGTAAATCTCTAGTGACCCCAATGTTTGAAACGTTTGGCTTTCGTGAGATTTGATCTTGCAACTTTGAAGGGTAAATTCTTAAGTTGTTCTCTTATCTCACTCGACCAAACCTCTTAACATTAACTCATAGTTATAATATAGTGAAATGCTACACAAGCTCACAAAGTTTTACTAACTTTTTTACTAATTGAAATGTGAAATAGGAATCACATAAGCAACATGGTAGCTGCATCATCAGCGAATTTATATAAAAAAAAATTGTAAGAATTATTTATTTGTATAATCTTACTATATAGTATAACGGTATCATTTTTTAAATTGAGATGCCTTATTTGAAAAAGATAAGTCTCGCTTTTTTGAGTGATAATTTTTTGTGATTTTTTTATAAAATATTTTTTACTTTTTCAATTTCTCAGGTCACGACAAACGGGAAAAAAAGTCATAACAACTAAAAAAATATAATTATATCAACAAAATACCAAAATCGAGGCAGAAAAGAAAAATCAACAGTTAACTTAAAAGTATTTTATTGACATTATCAAACAAATTTTTTTTAAAAAAAATGCAATATAAAACTCTTATGTTTTTTGTTACATCCTTTTTATTTTTCTTGTGTTTTTTGTTGAGAATGTACAAAAAAGATATAACAAAAAAAAATTACCCTAGTTGGTTCATCAACATCAATAATTGTGGTGGGTGGTGTAATGTGTATCAATGAACCCATTTTCTTTTATGTTGGCCAACAATTTCATTGCAACAATCTCATGTGTTTTTGACTAGTTCAAGTTGTTCTTCAACACCATAGGGCATATTAGGCTCCGTTTGGAATCAGTTTTTTTTTATTTTTTTGACTTTTTTTTAAGCTTATAAGCAAAAAATACAGTAAGAATTGACTTTTTATTTTTTTATTTTTATTTCTTTGCTTACTTTTAGCTAAAGTAAAGCTCGAAAATCAAACAAAACTAAAACGGAGCCTTAAGGTAAGACTCTGTTTGGAGCCTTAAAAAAACTTGGTTTTTAAGCATTACCAAACGGAGCCTTAAGGTAAGACCCTGTTTGGAGCATTTTTTTATTTAAAAAAATACTCAATTTTTTAAGGTGTATTTGGGATAAGTTTATGAAAATGTGCAAGAATTTTTTAGGGTTATTTTTGTCTTATTTCAATGGCCTATTGGTTGAGCCGACCCTGATTTAATTTGGCAGTCGTATTATATTGTGGATATGTGACATATTTTAAGAAAAACACAATCACCTTATTTTCAACAACAATCATGAATTTGATTTTTTTGTTAGGAACAAATGATGAAATCAAATGAACTCAAACTAGTCATTATTCATTCTTCTGACTTGATCACAACCAAAACATGGTAGGGTCCTTGTGGTTTCCTTTTAGAAACCCTATTTTTCAAGAGTTCAATGAAACATGTTTAGGCACGATTAAGAGCAAACACCCTTTTTTTTATATATATATTTTTCATTTTTGAATTTCTTAAAATATTTATTCATTTTAAAAAGTAAAATATTTAAAATTTCATTTATTGCCCTTTCGGATTTGAATTGATGTCATAGTGTTACGTTTTTCCGTTTAGATAATTTTTAGTTGTTGAAAGGTAATTTTGAAAAAAGTAAAAACTCCTAATAAGTCGAATTATAAAAACAAACAAACAAACAAATAAAAGTATAAAGCTCATTTAGTTACACGAATTCAAATAGATG
>BRYF01000003.1:1975000-1977500 GCA_030159135.1 Actinidia polygama | reverse complement strand
TCATTCTATTTATATTTAATTACAGAAAATCACTTAAACAAAAATCTTTATAGAGTTTTTCAACAGCTTATTTAACCAAACAGACAATTTTTTGTTCGCTTATAAAAGGACGAAACATATTTTCAGCATATTTTAAATTTTTTAAGTATTTTAAAAGTCATAGTGTAAAAAACTACTCTTTACGTCTAATATTTTTTGTTCATTCTTTTATTTTGGAATGTCCCAATATTTTACGTTAAGTATTTCAAAGTTATCGTGTAAAAGTCATAATAATTATATTTTCTTAAAAAATTAAATTTCTAAAAATGAAAAGAGAGAATAACTTATAAGTGATACCCAATGAAAAGAGTTGAGATTTGACGTACATGCAAGTGTATGTGTACCATCTTACCGCGTTAGCGTCGTAGTGGGGGGTTTGAACAAGGGAGCTGTACTTGTTGGATTAGACCCATCTTGACTTCATGGAAACATTTATTTTGGGCCAAAGACTTCATCTTAAGGACCATATGTTATGCAGCGTGAAACGCTCGAAGACGAAAAGAATTTGTTGTCTTATGAATGCTGAAAATAAAATCTCTTTCGATTCGTTGATTTACAAGAATACCGAGAATAAATATATTAACGATTGATTGATTTATACAAAATATCTAAAAGTTAAAACAAAAGAAGAGATACTCTCTTTTTGTTGTGTCAAAAATCAAAAACCCATAACACATGCAATCAGATTCACACGTATAGAACACATACACACAGGTTTATGAGATTCGACAATGTTGTGACGACGATTTCACTATACGGAGAAATCAAATACAAGTTGATAGCTCTAAAAGAGAGGAAATAGAATAGAATGAGAGGAAAGAACAGAGGAAGGAGAATCTGCTAGCTCTCAGCAACAACTAAACCAAACTCCTTAAGCTAGGATTGAGAAAGAGATACTTATATCTTATGTGTGGGTGAGTTTCACACATAGGGAATAATTGAGCTTGGGCTTAATACAACTGAGTAGTGAGTCAATATCAACACTTTTAACTCTCAATTTTATTAATTAAATCAACCAAGCAGCCTTACATCATAATTTATAATTATAAAAACCCTAATACAATTTAGGAAACAACATAAAAAAGGAAACTAAGATATTAAAAATTAAATCCTATTTCTTGAAAGTCAAGAAACTAAATAAAAATAAATAAATCAGGAAACTATATATTTTAGGATACCTATACCAAAAATTACTATATTTTTAATAAAATAATTATTTAAAAACAATAAAAATTAAATTTTATAAGATTGTTGTGCGTGCCCATATCAATTTGGGCAAGTTTTTTTTTTATTTTAAATACATTGTTTTTTTTATGTCTGTTTAGAGTGAGTTTATAAAAGTTTATTAACTAAAATAGTCTAACATTTTCATCTCCCGAAACAAAACAAGTAATTTTTTTATTGCAGTTTATCTTTTTCAATCAAAAAGTAGAAAATCCTAATTTTTTAGCTAAACCAAACAGGGCATAGGTTTGGTTTGCACATATATGGATTTGAAATTAAAGGATACAATGTTTAATTTTAACAAAAATATAAGAAATTTAATTATGTTGACGATTCGTGGAATGTATAATTTGATCACGTTATTAGAGATATTCAAACCTTTTTTTTTTAATAATTTACTCATCAAGATTTATAATATGAATGACTCTAATCACATAATTGAATTTAAAGTGAGATCACCAATCAATCCCAAACTCTTTTACGAGGCGCACTAGATAGAACTAGCACATAGTGACAACGGTGTCACCCTGTAGTAGAGTGTCACAATTTTTGGGTAGTCTACTAGCATCATTATTGGGGAGAGAAGGGAAGATTGAATAACACATCCACTTACTTATATATAGGTAGAGATTGAATAGAATCACATAATCAAAAGAGATTAGATACAAAGATCATATAGATTGGATACCAATATATTACGTGCTTGGCTTGATCAAAGAGATTAGATACCAATATCTTATGTGCTTCGCTTGTTTTACACATGACAGGACATGACAAGAATCAAACCTCAATCAACTTTGGGATCTTCAAACTTTAACAAAGAGAGGAAATTAATTGCTGAGAGATTGAAAAAATTCTATAACCAGTAGTGCCTTTCATTAGATACTTTGAAAGTTTACTTTAATAATTTAAGCCGCTAATATTGTAGAGTTAGATCATTCATAAAAAAAATTAAATTGATTAAATATTGGTAATTACATGATCTAAACACATTTATTTTAAAACAAATGACCGGCAATAATATTTTGAGTATATACTATAAAACAAATGACATCCGATTAACTTGATTGTTTGCATAGGCCTTATGCTCGGTGGACTCTATAAATTAAATGATTACGATTATAAAGATGAGCTAATGATAAGTTCAAATCTGAGAAGAAAAATAGCGAGCTGACATATGTTAATTGAAGGGAACTTCTTTTTGAGAGAATTGACGCTAGGTGCGAAATAAAGGATT
>BRYF01000003.1:1890000-1895000 GCA_030159135.1 Actinidia polygama | reverse complement strand
ATATGGGAGTAGGCTGCTGCTAGAATGCAAATTGCTGACGCTTGACAAAATCGAGTTATAGTTTGTGTTTGTATTTATTTTTGAAAGATAGGTAATTTGATACTTGAACTAGTGTTGGTTGGATCACTTTGTTTGAACCATTTGGTTGTTGCTAAAATGCAAATTGTGACACATTATAATCAAATAATTGTTTATAATTATATTATTTTTGAAAGGTTGGTAATTTGATGGTTGATTTAGTGTTGATAGGATCAGTAATCTGGTTGTTCCTGTGATTTTAAATTTGAAACATAAGTTGTATTTGATTTTGTTAAATCATCGTTTTAAGTGACTGATTTATTCTTGTTTGACCTTTTCTTCTTATAGTCAATTGTGAAGGAAGGTGCTGTGTTCAAAATGCTATATTGATAGCTGCATTTTCTTGTTGACCAAATTTATGTTGTCATACTCCTATTGGAGAAGGAAGTAACTATTTAATCCTGGTTGACATGGTCTTTCTGGGTCATATTGTTCATGCGTGAATTTGCTGCAGGGATTTTCAGTTGGGAGTGTAAGGAATGACCGCTAATGCATGGATGAGATTATTATCAATTGCTGGAGTGTAATTTTGGAAGAAAATTTTCAGTTTTTGATGACTCGGTATTCTGCCAATTGGACTAACTAATATGGTGAACCAATTTGTACTAGCGTAGTTGTTGTTCATTTGTACTAGCGTAGTTGTTGTTCTACTTGCTTCTTATTACCTTAACTTGATGGAGCTGGTTAAGATTTATGTTGCTGTTGCATACACCGTCATTAGGTATTTGAGCTCAATTTTTTGTATACTTCAATCCAATATGTATTCAGTTGGCTGGTGTTGTGAATTTACGGGTTACCCCTATTTCACATATACCCTCTTGACCCTCATCCCGTATTTCAGGTCGCAGAATCTTTTTGACAGTTATAGAGGAGGTTGCGACAGTGGAGGGAAGAATCAGAACAGAGAAAGCCACTTTACCTAATTAAAGGGTTTGGGGAAGAGTTGGTTATTATGTTTGGCTTACATTTTAGGAAGGAAAGGGAGATTCATAGAAGGGTATGGATCGAATGATTGGGTGTATCGGAAAGTTATCAAACTCAAACTAAATGGATATCGGGTTTGGTGTATCGGAAAGTTATCAAACTCAAACTAAATGGATATCGGGTAACTTCGAGTATACCCAATATTGAATTTTACATCTATTTATTAAAAAAAATTAAAGAATATAAAAAACAATCAAATAGCATATAAAAAATACAAAAATATTGAACACTAAACATGATGAAACATTAAAAGAGAAAAAAAATCCTAGGGAATTCCAACCTAGATTAAAGATCAAATCTCCTAAATTAGAAAATCAATACTCCCAAACAAAAAACACTTACGGCCTGTTTGGCGTCCGGAGATGGTCTCGGATTTGGCCATCTCCCGGATTTCTTCTCCCTCTTCTCTTCTTCTTCTGGGTTTGGCGAGTTTTTTGCCTCCCTGATTTCTTCTCCAATCAGCTTCGAAATCCTTCCACAACCGGAGTTGGCACGGACAGGGGCACCCCCGTCCGTGGTCACGCGGTCCTCCGCGTCGTGTTGAAATGACCATTGTACCCTCGTTTATGAATCTTGTTTTTGTGTTCTCTGAAGAAGGTGTTTGCTCAAAAATTCAGCTAAAAAATAGACCCCCAAATATTTAGTAATTTTCCCAACAATAGCATCACGTGTTTGTATCGACAATACGAGTCCTACAAAGAAAAAACAGACACCAAAACAGTAATCACGCACCTCCTATTTGTCGGCGCGTGAGATCTACTTACACTTTAATACCCTTAAGTTTAATAAGAATAAATTCTCTTAAATTTTATAAATTATACTTTCATAAATTACAGTTTAGTGACCAATTGAAAAAAGAAAATTACACTTTTTCTTCTTCAAATATGAACTAATTTTTATTTTGGCTGCTAATATAAATAATTTTGCCACAATGGTCGTGAACTAACTATTTTTTTCACTTATAACCCGATCACAAATAATTTTAATTGGTAAAAAAATTAAATAAAATACCAAAATTACTCATTAATCAAATACACTACAATATTTAGGCTTATTTATCGAGTAAATTTTTTTTTATTAAATAGTAAGGATTTATTTTACTAAAAATAAAAAAATCACAAAATAAAGCAACGAAATTAGCTCGAAATTAGGTAAATAGAAATCAAGTGCGAAAATAGAATTACTACATAATTAATTTTGGAGAATTTAATCAAAAAAATTTAGAATTATATATTTTAAAATTATATATTAATATTTTAAAGTGAGTAGTTTATTTTAAAAATCTAAATATTCATTAATATATATTACCTAATTAAACGAAATTATATTTCATATTAACAACTAATTAATGAAGTGGGGGTAATTTTGTCTTTTTACATCTTATTTCATCATATCCAACTTCTAAATTCTCTTTCTCCAAAACACATCCAAACACCAAATTATAAATCCACCCTTCTTAAAAGGTGAGTCCCCCCTTATTATAAATCCTCCCTCATTTCAAATCCACCATCAAATCCCCCCTTATTCCAAATCCACCAAAATCATCTCCTTCCGCCAAACGCCCTGTTAGTTTCGAAATTCCAATCTCAAATACCTAGGTTTAATATTGTATATTCAAGAAATTCCAGGTAATATATGTAAATAAAATTGGGTTTGGGGCCAAGTATAGGTATTCAGGGTATGGGGTCACCATACAATATCCGGCCTGTACAGTCTGTACTCAAATGGGTATTTCACGCAATTTACTATACTTGATACGGGTGAAAAATAGGGTAAAATCAACTATTCGGATAGAGTTCTAGCATATTCAGGTTAAATGTTAAATTGTCATCTCGACCTATTGAGGAATGCCAAGTACAAACAGCTATATTACTTTTCTTCTCCTCCGCCTGAATTTAGACTTTGAGAGAGGGAGAAATACCCATATAGAAAAAAATGCAACTTATCCACCAAACTTTTCAGGCAAGATATTTTACTAAGCTATGTTTAGGATTGGTAGATAAAGAAAGTGAAGGAATGTAAGAGAGGGAATCGAATCCCCTCCTTCGTATTCATTATTGGAATTTTATTTATTTATTTTTGTGTGGTGTTACAAAACCTCGTCCTATCAACCCTTGTGTTAATGCTTAAATGGTTGGTTCTCGAAGAGATTCGAACTCAGAACCCTCAGTCTTTTTTGCTGAATTAAACAATAAAAATTGATGTACACGTGTCAATTTTTCATCGCTTTCATTTGGTATTATATTTGTTCCAAATTTTCAATCCCATATATAATGAGGGTCAAAGACTCAAAAGCCTTTTATCCCCTATATCACCACAAGTTGGAAAAAAACACTTTTTGCCAACACCCAACTCGCGGCAATTATTAGCACAAAAAATATAAATGAAAAAAAGCAATTTTTATCTGCATGCCAGCTGTCACTCATGCTAGCACTTAGCAACGCATCTCAATTGGCCCATGCACAAGCAGTGTGCTGGCAACGCATCCCCTAAGCACGTGTTTTGATTTTGGCATACAATAGACGTTAGCCACACATATTTAACGCTTGCAGGGAACGCCTGAATCCAAGGCAACACATGTTTTGCTTCCATCAATTCGTGGGGTGGCCAAGTGTGTGCCAACGAGTGCACATCGATGCCCAATGTCCGTGCTAACGAGTAGTACGAGTTTGGGATAGGTGTTGTGACTGCCGTGTTGTCTGCATTATTTGAGTCTCAAAAAACAATTATAATTTTTTGAGTATATGTCTGTCAATTAAACCATATAATGTACAAATCAAATCATTCTTACCTTGCAAGTGTACATGGTGACATGGCCGACTAAATCCCCATCCACTAAAAATTGACAAGCACCCGCACCCCCACCCCCTCCCTAAAAAAATATCTTACCCTAAATAGATTTGTGAACAAATTGCCCCTATGATTCATGTTCATACGAATGCTCTAAGGGCCAAATTCTTGGCGTTCCAATAAAATCTTAGCGGAATTAGGGTTTCAATTATAATGGCGAAGTTAGAGGAATTCCAGACGTTGGTCAAGAAATCGAAGGCCAAAATGAAAGAGAGGGAAGAAATAATTCAATTTCTCACAAAAGCAACAAAAGGAGAGAACCAGTCATTAATTATTGAAACAAATACTTTTCAATGTCCGATGAACAAATGAAATTTTCTAAAATTTAATTGCGAAAATTGAAACTCCAATTTAATAAATATAGGTTTCTTAAAATGTGGATTAGGCACATAATACACCTCATAAGAAAACATACCCAACCATTTTGGGCACTAGAAAGAACGTCAATATAATGCACATGTAGAAAATATCACTTAATAATACAACCTCAATGATTTCCAGTTAACAGAGAAATATAGCATACAAAACACTAACCTAGAAGCCAAACTAAAATGAGATCTAGAGCTGAATCAAGCTGATGACATAACAAAAAACAACAACAAAGACTTCAGCCTGTATAAATGGAAAATGTGAGTTCTTTTATATATTTTGTTTGCAAGTATTTGATCTCAAGGAGGGCGGGGTCAATTTCGTAATTTGACAAATAAGACACACATCATCACAATGGAAATTGCTTATGTTTTTTGCTGATATGTGATTATTTTGTGTTACTATAATTGGGAGGCGGTGGTGGGAATCATGGTTGGGTGGTGCTTATCTTGTGTGGGCAATTCGGTCACTCTCTCACTACCTGACAAGTGCATCCAGGGGCTGTTATTGTCTGAGGGAAGTGCTCTTGGAGCATTGCTCTACCACGATATATTTGCATAAATTGATCACAACCTAGACAAAAACACAATAGACTCTACTGTTTAAACCAATTTCTCTAAGGTTAGAGCACCATTAGGATTTGGTCTAAGAGCACTAAATAATTTCTCATTACAGTCGCGTGAAAACTATATTTGCTCACTCACTATACGAACATTATC
>BRYF01000003.1:1860000-1862500 GCA_030159135.1 Actinidia polygama | reverse complement strand
GCAATCACCATGGTCTAATAAATGGACCAAAAAACCTATGCCACCAATTCAAGCTTGATTTAAAATGGTCATTGAATCTCTCACAGTTGTGTGTGTTTATTAGGCCAGAGTGAGTGCTTGGAAATTTACAAATTCCGCCCTCGCGGATGTGTAGGACCCACCTATCCTGTTTAGGAATTGTTACTAACATCATTGCAACCACAAACCACATCCGACAGCACGCAATCAAAACAAGGTTGTTTGACATATAATAGGATTCGTTTTTAAGAAATACAACAGAAATTATCGAGTAAACTAGATTACACAAACATGCACGCACGGGCCCGAACAAAAGACTTATGAACAAACCTCCCAAACCCAACTTATTCAAGACACAACAATAAAGACCAAAACACACACAGTACAGTTGTGAAATAGTATAAAGGGTCCTTCAGGAAGCCTGTGAACCAGTTTGGTGCTGCCCGAACTGCTGCTCCGCCTTGTCCTTCATCTCACGTGCCTTCATCCCCAGCTTCATCCTCGCCTGATCCAGCTGCTCCGACCCAGGCGGCTGCTTCCCCGTCAAATACCTGAAGGGACCCAACAAGAATTTTAACTTCATAAATGCAATGCAAAAGTATATGTAACGCATGGAAAATGCTACCTTTACAACTTTTTTTTGACAACATTTGTAAAACAAATGCAAAACGAGTCGTTTTGGCCGAATAAATGCAAAACGACGTCAATATCAAAATAACTCTGTCAAAAAAAAACTAATTTCCATTACCAATTGGACAGATTAGTCGATATCAAAGTAAAGAGTTAAATTGTGGAATTTTAAAATGTAGGGATCATTTATCCAATTTCTCCATGTTTTTAATAGGAAAATACTACACCAAACTAATCATTTTCTTAATCACACTAAAGAGACTTAAAAAGCAATAATAAAATCTCAAAACTTGAAAATGACCCATGATAGGATAAGGATAACTTGGATAAGCAACTGAGCAGAAAATGTTGTGTGAATTATATTTATATATATATATAACATTAATCTTTTTAATAGATTATGAGTGTTTGTATAAAAATATTTTAAAATGCGGTCGCCCACCTATACATCCACGAGAACACCGTCACTGCTGCCACCCCGAACCCACCGGAGGCAGCGAACCCGGTCAGCAACAGGCACATGGCAATGGCGGCGGGGACGAGCACGGGACTGAATATGACGAGCAGAGGGGTGGCGAGAGCCAGGGCTATGACGGTACCGGTCAGGGTCATCCCGGAGAGCACCAGTAGAGACCCTCCGGCGGTGACAGCCGTGGCAGCCTTCACCACCTGGTGGGACCGGGGCTGTCCCGACTGTTGCTGCTGATAGTGCTCCGACATTGAATCCGACGGTGGAGAATTAATCAGTATATAAGGAGTGGAGTTTGAGAGGAGAGGGGTGAGATTTATGTGTGTATAGATATAGGAGGAGAGAGAGAGTGGTGGGGGTGGCACGTGTAGAGAGAGGTGTGTCACGTGTTTAATGGGTTGCCATGCATGCGGTGCATGCAGTGCAGAGTATTCGGTTTGGGACACGTTGTTTTTGTCGGATTCGGAGCTGGTAAGAGGAGAGAGAGAGAGAGAGAGCGCATTGAAGCCGGTGCGGTGATCGCGTGTGAATGTGAGACGCAGGAATTACGTTTACGGAAATACTACAAGATTATACCGAATTTATGACCGAATTTAATAATTTTTTTAAAATATAAAATATAAAATTTCGATAAAGATGAAAAATCCCGAAAGCAGCTAAGAAAACTAAAACAACCATTGTCGCAAACGGGCCTCGTTTTCAAATACCAGCAGCATGGGCCCGTCCTATTACTTTTGGGCCGTGGGCCTATTCCTTCAAGTGGATCAGAACTTCAACTAAAGTCTGAGATCCAAGGGATTGAAGGAAGGGTGTTCTGGGCCTGGCTGGCCATGCTTAATCCAACCCATAGTCCAACTTCATTACAGATCTGGACCACGATCGTTAAACTTACATTTGAAAGTCCAACTTCATTGGACAGTTGGACCACGATCTTTTAATTTATATTAAAAATTGATTAAAATTTAAAACAATAAAATCTGGTCGTGTTGCTTCCTATTTAACGAAATTCAATCTTTAATAAAAAAAATAACCCAAAAACTCACGAGTCATATTATATATATATATATATAAAATTAAACCGGCTACAACAAAGGATTACATAAACATTATCATTCTTGTAATTTGGGCTACAAAAATATTACTTATTAAACTTAATTAAGCTCGTATAATAAAGAAACGCTAGGCTTGTCAATGGATTAGATTAGGGTGAAATCCGTGAAAATCCGAATCCGTAATTGGTAAACTCGTTTAGTTTAATCCATACTCGAGTCCACTTTAAATGCATATCTGATCTGATCTATTTTTCTTTCTTTTTAAAATAACAGACTAAAGAAGTTGGAAAAAAAATTATAAATTTTTCTCGGATCGGATTCAAATAGTGGA
>BRYF01000003.1:1850000-1855000 GCA_030159135.1 Actinidia polygama | reverse complement strand
GATGGCAATAGGGCTGGTTTGGGACGGATTTGTCCCAACCCTACCCCACCTCCATTAAAAAAATCTTCCCCCACCTCCGTTCCAAACCCGTGACGGGTTGGGACTCAAAACTCCATCCCCATTTATAAATAAACCTCCCTAACCTACCCCCGCCCTACCCTGCCCTGTTTAATGTTTTTTTTAATTATATATATATTTTTATAAAAAGTATAAAAACCTATATCTCATTATTGAGATATATATAGTAAGGATATTACGGTATAATTAAAAAAAAATATAGATAATTTTGACTATTTACACATAATCGGGGCGAGATCGGGGTATTCATGGTCTAAACCCATCCCTTGTCCCGAACCTGATTTAGGTTACATCCGCTCTCCCATAACTCACCCCGAACCCGTTTATATAGACTCCAAACCGTCTTATTAGGAGCGAGACGGGGCGGAGACCCAATTTTTCGGATCAAATTGCCATCCCTTCTTCTAAGATTGCATTTTCATTTTTCAAAAGCGTGATTAGTACTCGAATATGATCTCGGTTATGAGAGAAACCACGGTTCTTATTTCAAAAATATCTCAGATTGTTAAAAAAAACTGTGACAATAATCTAATAATACAATCTCGGATTTTTAAACAAACCCCATTTTTTCTTTTAATTTCAGTTCAGTTGTTAAACTTAAAATATATATTCGTAAAGATATATTTTAATGTATATATATAAACATATGACACCTGTGCCATTTGCGTGGTATGCTTCAGTCCTTAGTTACTTTGAAATATATATATATATATATATATATATATATATATATATATATATATATGGGGCCGGATCCAGGGACACAAGTTTTGACACAATTTTAGACATTTCATCTTAGCCCTTGAAATCAGCCCTATCAAGGGTTGAGATTACTTTTCAGAATTATTAAAACGACGTAGTTTTAATAAACTTCAAGAACACTTTAGAAAAATTTATTACATTGTAATCTCAGCCCTTGATTTCAAGGGTTAGGATGTAGTGTCTAAAATTGTGTCAAAATTTGTGTCCCCGGATCCGTCCCCTATATATATATTTCATGCTTTATTAATTTGACATTTTCTATGGCTTCAAATCCAACCAAACTATTTTTCCACTATATTTTATTATTTTTATCCTCACACGTTTAATAATAGATTGCTTTGATCTTTAAGGTGTTTTAGTTTATGAGTTTTTTCGTTTTTCGTTAATTTTTTTTTAATGTTTGATCAAAATTGTATATATTTTTTAGTTTTCTTGATGAGAAGAATCTGAAAATATACAAAATTTAATCTAATTTAAAAAAAAATAGTTTATTTGTCGAGCAAAAAGATTTTTTTTGTCTTCTTTGTCTTTCGTAAATGTTTTTGAAATTAAATTAAATTTTTATATTTTAAAATTTCTCTCGTCAAACGATTCTTTATACAATAAAATAAATTAATTGAAATTGAAAAAACTCAAAAATTAAAATAGTTTAATCTGCTCAAATTCGCCTTTAAGTGATCTAAAAGTGAACTAATTTAACTAAATTAAAGTTGGCCTAAAGTGTATGTGATCATAAGTCATTATTACATGTGCTAATCTATGTAATGGGAATATGATTTGTTTGTCAAACATTCAACATTTGGAAAAATTGATGTTTGATCCATGTGGTCTTTAAGTTTGACATAAAATTTATGTTTGTTCACACAACATATTTGTAGGATGCCTCTACCAAGGGGTGGAACCAGATTTTTTGTTCAGGGGACCAAAGTGTAAAAAAACTTTTTTTAAAGGCGGCCAAAGTGTAAAAAAAAATCCTAAAATAAAATTTATAATTTCTTCATAGTCAGGGGCTCAACACACACACGATACGCCACTACCTCTACCTACTACCTCTACCTACCTCAAAACCGCAATATATGAGTTGGCTGCTACACAATGAAATCGGAACTTATAAAATTTGGTTGTACTATTTACTAACGAATTTAATTTCAAAACCGCAATATATGAGTTGGCTGCTACGCGATGAAATCGGGACTTATAAAATCTGGGTGTTTGATAGTATTGTTTACTAAATTATATGACTAGCGAATTTAATTTCAAAACCGCAATATATGAGTTGGTTGCTACACGATGAAATCGGGACTTATAAAATCTGGGAGTTTGATAGTACTGTTCACTAAATTATATGACTAGCGAATTTAATTTGCGGTAAGTTCGTAGAAGTGGGGGGTTTGGTGTTGAGGTGGTTGTAAGAATATTTTGGTAATTTTATACGCAACTCCATATATATGTTGTATTCTAGTGTATAATTAAGCTTGTTTTTTTTTTTTACTCACGTAACAAAATAGTTTTAACGGTTGTAGACGTAACTCAACCACCACCCTTTTGTCCATCACTGTATTCGCCACAACTTTATTGGCATTGAAAATGAACATCAATATGAGAATTTGTGATAGGTAAGTCACATTATTGGTTTGAATAATTGTCAAACTTTTCATAATTGAGCACCATTAGTCACACTAACTCTACACCAAGCTCCATGTGAAAGTTTCCAAAAAATAGTAAATAAATAAATTACGCAATTTTATAAATTTTTTTAATTATCTAGTCAAGATAGACCGAAAAAATAAGAGTTTTTTATTAAAAAAATAAAGAAAATTCAATAAAAATAAAAATAAACAAGTTTAAAAAGACCGATAAATCGTTATTCCAAACTCTGACCTAATATTCGAGCCCCAACACAAGGATTTGATTAGCTCCTTTTGTTTTACTATTAGGCATGTGACATGAATTCTAACTTCATGTTTTTTGACTTAACACAAGCAATGAATCCTATGTACTTAATGTTTTTTGACTTCCACAAATTGCTTGTACAAGTCAAAAAAAAATGATTCTTATGATATGACTTGTAAGTAGGTTGTCGAAAAGAATCGGTAGAACCAAAAAATCAATCGAAACCAATCCTAATCGGTCAGTTTAGTTTAGCTTTTTGTATAATTGGTTCGGTTTTGATTCTAAAATTCTAAAAATTGCCTTAGACAGTACAGTTCACGAATTAGTGATTTCGATTCAGAATCGAATCGAATTGGACCGGATAATATTATTTTCAAAAAAAAGATCTTTTAGTTATGTATCTATATTTTGTATTTTAATACAAAGAGGTTTCGATACAATTTATAAGTTAGGGTGTTTTAAATGATGGTGATTTTGGCTCACCTACTTGTGGGGTTGCTTCGAACCATACGACAATTATCTGGAGAAGATAAACCAAGTGTGAAATTTTGATGTACCAATTCTTACGGGCTTTGCAAACCATCGATGACTTGAATTTTTTAAAGAAAGCGAGATATCATTACTCACAGTTCGTTTTGTTTGTATTTATATATTTTAAAAATATTTGTGGTACCACTATTCTTTTTTATTGATAAGTGAAATTTGTATAATAAATTCATTATTATTTCTGTAACCGCGGATAATAAATCATGGATGTAACCATTTTTTTATGTTTTTTATTTATTTATATAATTAAGTCTTCTTATTTGAATTTCATGTAGAGATTTGTGAATACAATTATGAAAATGACTTAATAATAAATCATATGTGAACTATTCACTTGATTAACTATAAAGGTATATAGGACAATGACAAACGAAAATTATTATATATGTCAAAAGTCTAACTAATGACCAAAAGATTAAGAAAAATCTACCCTTCAAATAAATTTTAGGTTGAATAATGTGTGGTTGTATCATTTTGGAAATCTATGGGCTACTTTTGAAATTATACATAATTTTTTTAAAGCTATTTTTCCGGTCACGCTAACTACAACCCAATGGATAGTAATAAAAATAAAAAATAAAATAAATAAAAATATTGTTCAATAGATATTTCACACATTTTTATATACTTTCATAAATTTTTATATAAATTTTAATGCGTTTTTTATAACTTAATCACTGCCTAATGAACTGGTAGCATTTTTTGTCCTTTGGGAACGCATAATTGTTCCTATTTTTTCCTCCATTAAGACCCCATTTGGGCTAGCTAACAAAACCATATATGTTTTCACTTTTGGATTAAAAAAATAAAGTGGGACATGAAAATCACTTGTGTTATTTGGGGTAGCTCAAAACAAAAACAAAAAAATACAACAGGATCCTTTTAAATGTACTTATTCTATGAAACAACGATAGTAAGTAATTACTTTTTAAAAAGTCCATTTTGAGTAACTATCAACCTCAATATGAAACTCAAAATATAAATAATAATAATAATAATTTTTCAAAGTAAAAATTGATAAATTATCAATATGATTACTACTTATAAATTATAAACTATCAACTAATAAATTATCATATAGACAAGATTACTACTAGACAAGATGATCGACAAATAAGAAATTATCAATAAATTTGTAAACAAGAAAATATCTCAAATATTTACTCAGTGTAAATTGACATAAATATATCAATTTCAATTGGATCAAAAATATTTAGAAAATATCAAATCAAAACTTCACATGATAAACGAGAGAAACTCTCAAATATTTAATTCGTGCAAATGGAGAAAATACATCATCTAATGCAATTAATTCACAACTACTGAAAAATAATCAACTTCTAAAATGACTATATGACTTTGTGAATATAAGTCCAGACCCAGAGTTTATGTGTATATAAGTTCTATATTTGGGGTGGAGCAAAAAAATACACAAAAAAAGACTAATTTAGCTAATAAACTCAACCAAAACAAACATAAAAAAATTAAACTTTTAATAAAAAAATATTTAAAAAAAAAACTAAATCAAACGGAAGCCTAAACCATTAGCAGCTTGGCCCATCAACAAGACAAGCTTTGCTCCACTTGCCAAGTTGATGAAAGTGACAAATTGGAGGGAAAAATAAAACTCCAAAAGAATTGATGAAAAGCCAATTTCTCTGTTTCGTAAACAAGATTGAGGATTCGGATCCCTTGAAGTGAGGGGTGTGGGTGGAATGTAT
>BRYF01000003.1:1797500-1802500 GCA_030159135.1 Actinidia polygama | reverse complement strand
TACCTAGAGTCGAGGCATTAAAAGTCCTTAATCAAAGTAGAAGCTTTAATTAATATTTTGGTAACTTCGATATTGTTTTCTATAGCATATGATTTGGCATATCAACCCTAAATTTTCAAATTAAACTACACAAAATGCTTAAATGGGCTCGGGTTTTTTCAAATATAGGCTAACAAAGGATCCATATTTTTAGCCCAAGCCCAGTTCATCAATGAACGACCCATCTATTTAGAGCGGTACGGTACGTAAAAACCCGATGTACCGATTGGGTTATTTTGGCCATTTCAAATAGACGGCCTAAACCCTAATTGAAACCCTTTATTCTCTCTCCTCACAGCTTCTCTCGGCCGAATCAGGAGAGAGAGAGAGAGAGAGAGAGAGAGACTCCAACTCTACAGCAATGGGTACGCATTTCTCGATCTCTATCTCTTAATATATAACCCTAGATTTAATCATATAATCATATGTATATCGCATCCTTCAATTCATCCATTTCTCATTTGTCGTGAATACGTAATTTTGATGAATGGCAATACGAAATAATTTTTCACCATTTGGATGAAGAATTATTTATACGCCGTGTTAGCGAATTCTATTTTGATTTTTTTTTTTTAACTTTGACTTTTGTTAAACCTAGATTGGGTCATTCACGAATAGGAACTTCGATTTTTGTAATTTAAATGAGTTCTGTACACACGTATGTACTTTGAGTTTTGTTAGTGATGTTGTTTTGGATGTGGTTACTAGCAATAGCGATGATTTTTTCATGCATGCATACATGCACAATCATATATACGAATTGGGTATTTATGTACAGACATGAATTTGAGATCGTCATCCTAAATCACATTTGATTCCGATGAGATTGTATATTGGTTTTGATTATTAGCACTGCTCATGAGTCGTGGTGATTCTCACACAAACACACATGCTCTTTGATACGTGGTTGGTGTTTCTATGTGGGAATAACTTGCAGGGGCTTATACATACGATTTGGAGCTATGGAGGAAGCAGCAATCAGATGTAATGAGGTTTTTGCAGAGGGTGAGGTGTTGGGAATATCGCCAGCTTCCTTCCATTGTGTGCGTCACTCACCCTACTCGGCCTGATAAAGCTTGCTGGCTCGGTTTCAAGGCCAAACAGGTCTGCTATAGTCAGTGTCTTTAAAGGCCAATGAGCAAGTTGAGGCATTTTATCCCTCATGGGGAGAGGAGAGGCGTAAGCATTTCAAAATTTATTTTTATATGTAAGAAATATGTAAAATGATTGAGGAATTTAAGAAAAATTGAGTTTGAATAATAAAAATACAATATGAACATAATGAAAGCTCCTCTAAGCCTAGAAATATATATGTTTTTATAACTAGGAAAAGCTATATCTGTGTGCCAAGTTGCCAGCTCTATTTTGTAAACCAATTTTTATAAAACAATACTGTACTATATGCCAATTTGTGTTCTGCTTGGCCTTTGAGTGGAGGATTTGGTCACCCTCTCTTTTTTTTCTCTTGTAATTGTTTTTATAAACCATCTAATATATTCACAGTCTCACATAGAATAAAGTTCTCATGGTTCCAAAGAAGCGTATATGAAATGCACCAAAAAAGAAAAGACTAGCCTTTGGTGCGTGCGTCACAAGGCATGCTCCTTTTGATGGTAATGCGCAAATTTGAATGCATTGAAGCATTTTTTCAGATGCCTTGCCTCAATGCGAGTGCTTGCCTTGAGAACATTGGTTATATTTGTTTGATGTTCATTTTGACTTGGTTGATGTCCATGGAACATGGTTATATTTCTACTTTGTAGTTTCTTTGTTTATTTTTTGTGCCTGTTTTTCGGTTTTAGAATTAGCATTGGATTTAGTCTTTTAACTTTGGGAGACAATGTTATTGAGCTATGCTTCAGAGCTTTTCACTTGTAGTCAATGTATATGGATGATAGAGAAGTTTAATGGTGTTTTTGAATTTGGTAGACAAGCTATCTCGTGAAGTATGGTTTATTTTATTTCTTAATAATCTATCTGTTCATTGGTCGCAAGAGATTTCATATGTTTGCTGTTACTGTTGCTTAGTTGATTGTGATCTAAAATAGAATAAACTTGATATTTTTGCAATTTATCTGTTCGCTTTGCCCATCAAAAAATAAATTGTCTGATTGGTTGTGTTTTGATATGATATTATCTGATGATATGCATATTTAGCGTTCGTACCATGTTCATCATCAAACTAGGCATTCTTGAAATTTTCTGTTCTGGTTTAAATGATTTCTTATTCAACAAATATATACTACTTGTCTGCAACATGAAATTTGCATTGACGTTTTTGTTTCTTTCTCTTTTTAACCCCCTTTTTTTTCCTGGGGGAGATATTTTTTTGTAATATTTACGTGATGTGAGGATGCTGATCAAATGTGAGCCTTTTTATATGGTGTTTGAATTTTTTACCTGCTCTTGTTTTTGTGCACGGCAACTGAAGAATTGCTTTGTATAGGGCTATGTGGTCTATCGTGTCCATGTAAGACGTGGAGGACAGACGAGACCAGTTCCCAAGGGCATTGTGTATGGCAAACCTACTAACCAAGGTGTCACTCAGCTGAAATTCCAACGCAGCAGCGCTCAGTTGCGGAGGAACGTGCAGGTCGGAAATTAGGTGGTCTCAAAGTTCTCAACTCATACTGGATCAATGAGGTTCGCGTTTTGCTTTCAGCACAACTTTTGACATCGTACTCTGTACTATTATTTGTTTTGGATCATTTAGGTGGTCTCAAGCAGTTTATTTAATAGTAAAATAATGGAAAAGAAAATAAAATAACAACCAGAAAATTATTTTCCGGTGAGATGTATGGTGGAAGTTATTGTGGTTGCATACTCGTCGACCTTAATGACTAGAGTTGGTGGCCTGGTGGAGGGAGCCACTAGCTAAGTGGCAAAGGCTTGGCCTTCCAGCTATGATGTGTGAGTTCAAGTTTTGAGAGGAACCACTTTATGTATATTATGCCAAATGTTAGGTTTGTATCCAATCTTTTTCCTCCCGGACACCCATTAATGGGTACTAACTGGGTGTAACTAACTTTGGTGGCCTGGTGGAAGTTATTATGGTCGCATACATATAGACCTTGCTACTTGAGTTTGTGGCATTCATATTTTTGTCCTCACTTTGAGGAATCCTCCAACTATTATCTGTTGTTTTGAGGTTTATGTTTCTGTCCTGGCAACTGTCAAATTCGACCCATAAATGCCATTTGAGTTCTAATGGAATATTTTTGCTTTCAGGATTCTACTTACAAATACTTTGAGGTCATCTTGGTTGATGCTGCCCACAATGCCATCCGCAATGACCCTAGGATCAACTGGATCTGCAACCCTGTTCACAAGCACAGAGAGCTTCGAGGACTCACCTCTGCTGGGAAGAAATACAGGGGTCTTCGTGGAAAGAGACATTTGCACCACAAGGCAAAGCCGTCGAGAAGGGCTACCTGGAAGAGGAACAACACACTTTCTCTCCGGCGCTATCGGTGATTGTCATGATAATACTTGGTTACTTATTGTTATCTTAGTTTTGGACCTTCTGTTTTTGGATTTATGTTGGGAGGTATTCGTATACCTATGGTTGAGATGCCTCCTTTGTCAATGCTGCCACTGAAACAATCTTGGTTGAATGATTCATTAAACTCCATTCTTCTCTTTATTCTACTTCCCAGGCACTTTTTTTTATTGTTCAGCTAATACAAAACAGCAACAAACTTGGAATAAAAAACTACAATTTGAATCTGTATGTTGCTTCTTTATGCATGCTTCACTTGGCTCCGGATGACATGGTTTGGTACTTGGTTGAGCTCTGCTCTAGCAGTTGAGTTGTTGCGACTGTCAATTTCTTGAGACTGATTGTCAGCTGTAATCCTCCCCGCACCACCACCTACCCCTGCAGATTGCCACCATCACCACCACAACTTTGTCATCAGGGAAGGGGAAGGGGGGTGGGGGATAACAAGGGAGGGGTTGGTAGATGAGTGATGGTTACGATGGCTAGGAACAGACGCAGAATTTTAATTTTGAGGAAGCAAATATACATACAAAAATACAAAACATTTGTAACAAATAAATGAAACACAATATTAATTCCAATCTTAAGGTGAAATTTTTTATAATTTGAAAATATTAGTAACTAATGCTACTATAAACCTAGGGGTGGCAGTCGCCTCCACTTGGGTCCATCCCTAATGGTGGCGATCTCAGATGGTGGAACAGCGGCCACTGGGTGTGCTGGAATGGTTTGGATTTTGGTCATTGTCGTTAATAGTAAATTCATCTAGGGTTGACTCGTCATATAAAAAATCCCATAAATTTGGGTGCACTGTTTAGTTCCATTTCACACTTGCTGTGTTTGGTTTGCCTGTAGTTCCATTTCACACTTGCTGTTTTATTAAGGGAAAAATGGGGAATTGATTACCATAACTAAGAGAGGGAGGTGAAACTTATTGCCTTTAGGATTTTAATTGTTCAAACCATATGAAATATTTATTTCTCAACTTTCTAATTATTTATGATTTATGACATTTCTAAAATATATATTCCATATGATAGTTCGTCTCGTGAATTATGATCAGCTTTTGATTAAGATTTCATAATTACTTTATCTCACATTTATATTTTAATAGCTGACCGTAATTCACAAGACCAATTACCCTAGAAAGTTTATCATATGACGTTTGTCATAAACTTTTTGTAAGGGAATAAAATATAAAATACCACATCTGACCGAGTTATGGCAAGCGTTGCCATCGGCCTATCGCTCTATAACAAGCTAGGCGGGGTCTTTGCGTCAAAAACACGAACTGTGCTATAAAAGGCCTCAAAGAGAGTCATTACCAGAACAACTCCGACGCTCATTCTCATTGTTTCTGTATTGCAGTTAGATTCGGCAACCTACTATAACCGCGGATCAAGTTTATCTTCTACTTCTTCTCTTACATTTCTTCATTCACACCTCCACACTTTCTATTTAT
>BRYF01000003.1:1727500-1730000 GCA_030159135.1 Actinidia polygama | reverse complement strand
AGATAAAATAAGTTTATATATGCTTTTTAGTTTTTTTTACCAAATATGCAAAATTAGATTTTTTTAAAGCTATAAGTTGGCAAAAACTGAAGCTTAGCCATGCCAAACAACTTCTATATAAAACTCAAAAAACTATACCAAAAAATGCCTTAAGGGGGTGAAATTATTTTCTACTTTGAAATAACCTTCTAAAGGGCATAAAAACACATTAAAACACTTTATAATTGGTTAAATTGCTCCACAATTAGGAGTGAGTAATGTTCACATTTCAACTTATTAAAAGATAAGTAATATTTATTTTTTGTCAATTGCACTCAAACGCCATATATCCAAATTGGTATAAATTTTGATATTAAATTATTATGTGTGCAAGATAAACATGATTTTTTTGCATCATAAATTTGTTGATAATAATTAACTAAGTTTTTTGATTTTCTTAAAAAATTAACACGTGTCAATTATTGATTGGTTGTACGTAAATTTCATGTCAACGCTACACGTGTATATAATTTAGGCCAAAAAAATTCTTCAGTTCAAGCATTTTGAGCATTATCTTAGGCCTATTTTGATGATTCAAACTTTTACATTGTAAAATTATTGTGAAGATCAATGTTGTTAAAAAATATATTGATCAGATGCAAATCGATAACCTTCTAATACTATTTTATAAATTAATAAATGAGTGTGACATGCAAAATTATATTTATTTATCTTATTATAAATGATATTGATAGACCATTGATATTTATTGGATCAACATAATTTTTTACAATATTAATTTTTTCAACGAGATTTACAATATGAACGATTTGAATTATCAAAATGGTTTCAAAATTGACTCAAAATGCTTGAACGGTACATGTGTATTCGAAAGCTTATTCCTATAATTTAATCTCCTAAAATTTTCCCTATTTTAGCTCGCGTCTTGAGACGCGCCTTGAGAAAAGAGTGGGGAACCCTAGGTTGAAAATTTCTTAAGATTCTGTTTCCGGATTCAACCAACCGTGTTTCGCCATTGTTGTACGACTCTATAAAACCAATCCCCTTTCTCTCTCTGCTCTCTTTCCCCCTTCATTTTACGCATTCAAAACACACGCACATACGCGTTTTGTATCTATATCCCTCTGCCCTCGTTCTCTGCAATTTATAGGGTTCTGATTTCGGTAGGCGATATTCAACCCCCCCTCTCTAGGCTTGTTCTCCTAATTTTTTCGATTTTTTGTTTGGTTTTTGATGTTGTGGATTGCTTTCATTGATGAATCGTTTTTATTGTTGAAAAGTTTGGATCAGAACAACTGCATTTCGAAGATTTGCGGGCGATTTGTTTCTTGATATCCGAAGGTTCGCATTTGAGCTCAAACACAGGTGAGTTTCGCCACCAATTATGTCTAATTTTATTTTTCGGTTTCGGTTTTGGAATAATCATGCCTAGAAGTTTTTTCTTATCGTCAAAACATGCCTAAAAGTTTATGTTGGGTTTACTGCAAATTAATCGTAAATTTGCAGCTTCTTATGGTTTGGAATATGGATTGGGATATCCACATGTTGTTAATGGTGTTTTCTTGATTGGGATACCAAATTTTTAGTGTTGATTCCACATCTTAATCAATCAGTTGTCATTGTTTTTCCCCAACAGCAAGACAGATGCTATTGGTTTGAGGCTGATTTGCCTACCCCAAAGCATGATTGAATTAGCTGTTGTGATGGGGTCATTGTTTGAATCTTCAATACAAGATTCTTTTATCACTGTTCATGCTTTGTCAGTGAATATATCATAATCACATGAATGAACGCGAGGTGTCTACAAGTCCAATCGCTCTCCATGTTCTAATCAGGGAAAATAGGCAAGATCCGTTCGTCTTTGTGGTCTCATTCTCATGCAGAGAAATTGTGAAACAATTATTTTTATTTCTATAACAATAATTAAACTTATTAGGATTTTTCTTCTTTATTATTCTTATTGTGTTTTTTAAATAAATATTATGCTACTGCATGGAAAACTTGCGTTCAATTTTCTTTGGTTGTAATGAGAAATGATAGTTGAAAAATAAAATGGGCATCCATTTATCATTACTATTATGCAGTTTTAATTCTACCTTTTGTTCTTTTCTTGTTTGGGTTGGGTCCACATGTTTAACGTTTTCTTTGGGTTTGCATATACTGGTTGTTTGCTTTGACATATGTGGGGTAGGAATACTTTAACTTTCTATATGTTTTACTAAGACAAGAAAGATTGTAAAACATCAATTTTGTACAACTAGGTCAAAAAACAGTTTCACTACCAAGCAGCAGTTGTGGGCCACATTTTAATGCCAAGAGCACTCTTCTTCTCCCCCCAACCCAACACTCACATGCCCCCAAATGATGCTTGTTACAGTATATAGCTCATTATAAACCCTTTCAAATGAAAAATAGTAGATGTAGCTGATGGTGAGCTGGATTGCCCTTAATCTTCCGTAAATTTGCGGTTGTACATGATTTTTATACTGCATCCACATCA
>BRYF01000003.1:1597500-1600000 GCA_030159135.1 Actinidia polygama | reverse complement strand
AGAGAGAAATGATCAGAAATTAATAGGCAAAATAGAAAGTAGTGTAAGAGTTGGTTATTTTCAAAAATAATTTTTTGGTGATTTTTTTTAATTTAAATAAAAGCCATATAAGCATGCTGAAATGGATTGTATAAAAAAATTGATTTTTTAAAATAATTTCTACCATTTCAATGCTAAATAAATATAATTTTTTTTTCTCTTTCCTGCATTTTCTCTCACTTTCAACCTAGTTAAAGTCGTCAGTCGAGATTATTTTTAGATTTTGAATTTTGAAAAAGAATGAAAAAAATAAAAATAGAACTATTTATAAATACTCATTTTTATGGATAAAGGGTTAATGACTAACATTTTGCTAATAATCTTTCTATTTCAACCATTTTTTAGTAATTTTTTTTGTATCATTTTTTTATTTCTTCAGACATTCAAAAACACAACATTAAAGGAACAAATATTTAATGTGCTCACGTGTTAAACGTATTCACACTCAAGTTGATATTAGACTTATTTCAATTATTTGAATCACTCATCTTATAAAACATGATGAAAAAGTTTTTTATATAAAAAATTAGATTGATCAGAGATCGATAGTCATATAATAAAAAATATTTGTCTTGAAAAAAATGGTTGATCTATATTAGAAAATAGTAATAGACTACCCCAACAAGAATGATCGGATTCATTATTTTCATAAATAATAATTTCAACGAGTTATACAAGTTGAACAATTCAGATCATCGGTGTAGATTTAGATTGAGCTCATAATTTACAAAATTTTACTATAAAATTTAAACCCTAGGCTGTGTTTTGATTAAGAATTAGGTAAGAGAAAAGCAAATAAATAAGTTAATAAATTAAACGATAATGAACGATTGAATTCTTTAACTTTTTTTATTTTCTTTTTCGTGGTCAAATTCTTGATAAGGCATAAAGAATTTTTTTAAATCAGGACAAATTCTTCCATTTCCAGCCCCATCCCGTGATGTTGGGCCGAAGACCACCGATTGAGAACTTCTTAAACCGACAACCATGGTAGACAAGTCCAAGCCCATACTGTTGCTGGTGAGGGCCCATTAGGATTTCAAAGAGAAGGTTAGGTTAATTACACTCTTGCATCCATAACATTTACCTGTTTTCTTATTTCATCCCTCAAAGAAGCAATTTTATCTATTTCGTCTCTCTGCCCTTTTTGGTTCTTCCCAATTTGTGTACGTTACGAACTTCCAAGTTCCATCCAAATCATTGGACGAATTTTGACATGTGGCATCACATGGGATATGCACATTCATATGGGATTACGCTTTCCAAGAACCCTATCTGACCTAAGCCCAACCCCATCATCCTCTTCTCTTAATCATCATGAGACTTTCTCCCTCAGTTCATGGATTAGCAAACCTGAAAAAAATGAACCACAAGAATGATATTGATAGCAAACTAAAACACAAATTCGATCCGACCGCATGGCTATCTATTAGGGGCGTTCAAAATACCCGAGAGACCCGAGACCCGACCCGACCTCATCGGTTCGGTTCTACCATGGTATCGGGTCGGTTCTGGGTCTAAAAATGGGGAACAGTGGAAGGTCGGTTTGGTTTTCGGGTCAGTGCATTTTTTTATCCAAAATCGACCCGAGGACCGACCCGAGAACTGACGTCTAAAATCGATCATATAGACCTACAATACACTCGCGCACACTTGATTATTATCTATGCTATATAAATTTTAGGAAGAACCAAAGACTCGATCCGACTCGAGAAACCGGACCTGAGCGGTTCGGTTCGGTTCTTCTCGGGTCTCGAGTCGGTTCCGGATCCAAAAATAGAGAACCGTAAATAGTCAGGTCGATTCCGGATCTATCACATACCCGACCCGACCCGAGTGCACTCCTACTATCTATGTCTCATCCACAGCGTTGGATACAGTTGCTGGTGAGGGCCCATTAGGATTTCAAAGAGAAAGTTAGGTTAATTACACTCTTGTCTCCATAACATTTACCTGTTTTATCATTTCGTCCCCCAAAGAAACAATTTTATCTATTTTGTCTCTCTAGCCTTTTTGGTTCTTCCCAATTTGTTGAAGTTACGAACTTCCAAGTTCCATCCAAATCATGGACGAATTTTGACATGTGGCATCACATGGGATATGGACATTCATATGGGATTACGCTTTCCAAGAACCCTATCTGACCTAAGACCTAAGCCCAAGCCCATCCCCATCTTCCTCTTCTCTTAATCATCATGAGACTTTCTCCCTCATTTCATCCATGGATTGGCAAACCTGAAAAAAATGAACCGCAAGAATGATATTGATAGCAAACTAAAACACAAATCTGATCCGACCGCATGGCTATCTATGTCTCAACCACTTGAATCTTTGCATTGGATACGTACTCAGCAAGTTGAAGGTACACATTGAACTATTTCAATCACATTTTTTAGACCGAGCAACCCCCAAATGATAAGGATAACACAAGACACAACGCTTATCCCAAACTCAACAGTGA
>BRYF01000003.1:1575000-1577500 GCA_030159135.1 Actinidia polygama | reverse complement strand
TAATAATTTTATTATAATCTTGAATGTTGATTAGGCCGGCCTTGCTAAAACCATATTTCGTAGGCACCAAAATACAAGGGGGAAAAATCAAAGTATTGTTATTAAGGTACTCTATGCCCTTCTCTACCTTTCTCATTCCTCCCCATTCAATCCCAAGTCTTGGTAAGAGTTGGGTCAATAAAATACATCTCTTAGTCGTATGATTAGTGCCGCTTTTGTACACAAGCTTGACATTTTATGTAATCTTGATGGCATATGCATGCGGACTATTCAATTCTCAAGTACCCTGCCACACCCGATACCAGTATCCACGCTCATGTTCTCTTCAAAAAACGTGCCCTTAAACCCTAACAGAGAAACCTGGACTCGATGATACCTTCCCAAGCAAGTACTTGATGATCCACCCTCCACTAATAAGCTCCCTATTATAGTGTGCTATCTTGCTGGAGGGTTGTCTACTTCAGTGCATCTTCGACGATCATACATGACTTTTGTGTCAAAATGGGGCTCACGTCCCCGCAAATTATAGTTTTCGTCAAGTTCTGCCTCGCTCCATAGCATCACCTTACACTACGGGGGCGGCGCCAGGTACATGGTGATGAGTAAATTGACTCTATCAATCTTTTAAAAAATGTTAAAAAAAAAAAAATAGTATTATACATATATTTTTTTAAAATTGAACCCATAAAAGAAATATAGTTGACCCCATTAATAAAAATTTGTGTTTAAATTTTTACATGACCCCATTAATAAAAATTTTTGGAACCACCATTGCCTTCCGGGTAGCATATGATGATGTTGTGGAGGCGTTGCAGTGGATCAAAACCGCCCACGAGCAGTGGGCTACCATGCTGGATTGCGTGTACCTTCGAAAGTTTACGAATTCGGGCCGTTGAAAATCCAAGGGTTAATTTTGCACCACGCTATCTTTGGTGGGTTGGGTCGGACTGGGTCCGAGCTCCGATTGATTTAATGACCCGATTGTGACCCTATCAGGGAGATATCCTATGTGGGAGTTGTAGGTGCAGATCGTGATCATGATATAGCAATCCGACGGTGAATAATGGATCAGATCAACTGCAGTGGGTCCGGTTGGTGGGTTGACAGATCTTGCTGACGGGTTGTCATGTTGACCTGTTGATTGACCGTCCGATTGATTTGGCCAATATGTTGGAAGAGAAGGGCTTAAGGGCTGTGGCCCACTTTGGTGAGGGTTCCCATTCAATTGAGCTGTTTGAGGAGTCAAAAGCTAGGGATCTGTTTGCGTTTTGAAAAAAATTATGTCTTTATCATGCGCTGATTTCCAGTGATTACGATTATTGGAAAACAATTTTTAGGCCCTGTTTGGAAGAAAGTACACTTAAGTTAGATTATTTTTGTTTTTAATGATTTTTTTTTTATCTTTAACCACTCAGCAAGCGCCATATGGCGCACAATCATTGAGTCTCCGTCACACCCCAACACCATCACCCTCCATCCGAGCGACCTGATTGTGTCCCATGATAGCGATGACTCGCCCTCAGCCGTTGGATTGCAATACTAATGATCACGGTCAGCGCCTATCGGCCAATATAATTCCCATATCAAATCTATAACAAATGTCGGCAAATGTGCGTCGTTGGCCAATCTCAGTTCGGACTCGGTCCTCTCGGATCCAGTGAAACCCGGTTCATCCAATACCTGGTGAGGATTTAGACACAAAGAAATGATATTATAATAACTGAAGAAATTAATAATTATAATTGCATGAATCTATTAAATTATAAATAAAATTAGTAATTTTTTTATTATTTGATTAAAATTTTTCTTGACAATGAGAATCTGAAAATGCAAATATTTGTTCAAAATTAGGAAAAAAAATCACCCAAAACAAAAACTTTAACTAATTTATAGAAAAAAAATTATTTTTTTGTCAGCAGTGATTTTTTTTAATTAAATATTTTTTTACATTTTCAGACTATTTTTATCATGGGAACCAATTTTTTTTAAATGATGAAAAAATTTATTAAATTTAAAAAAACTAAAACAATTTTCTGTATTTATATGGCTGTTGTGTTTCGTCTTGTCGTAACCTATATGGTTGTGATTTGAGAAACTGACACTTGCTGGCAAATAATTGGTGGCTGTATGGGGGAGTATCAACAATTTTAAAAGTAGTAACTTGTCAAAGAAAAAACAAACACATTTGTTTTTCTTTTAGTTATCTTAGTTCCTTTTTATAATCTGTGTTTACTCATACCAGACTGCTTCAAGTTAGAGTGTGTTTTAAGCTGCTTGATCTACATCAAATTATTTCTTGTTTCTTCTTTTTCAATCACTATTAAGACCTGTAACATTGTTAATTTGTTATGCACACTAATGGAATTGTCTAATGTTTTTATTACTGCACAAAATATCTTTATCCTTCTATACTAGTGATAAGAATCAAATATCATTTCCCAAAAATTTTCCCTGATTCAATTGTTACTCTTGTCTACCAATTGTTAAAGTCTCCTAGAAA
>BRYF01000003.1:1500000-1502500 GCA_030159135.1 Actinidia polygama | reverse complement strand
CCCCACTATCACCAGGATCAACAATTCGATTCTTATCCTTGATAACCCAATTCAGTACTTAAATTCATACCCTATTTGGAGCAAGTGTATTTGAATTTTTTTAGCTGCTTTGACTTTCGATTTTTTCTGTCTTTAGTGAACTTTTCTCATTTGCTTGTGAAGTTTGAAGTGTTTTTTTTGTCTTTGATGAGTTTTTTTTTCTAAATTAGATGAAAATTCTTAAATGTTGGACTTCGCTCGAGAGGAACCGGAAAATTATAAAATTTTGATCAAACGATGAAAAAGTTTATTAAAAATAAAAAAAATCAAAATTCAAAATAGCTAAAAAAATAAAAAATTCATTACCCAAACAGAATTATAAAACTAAATTATGTTGATTTAATAATAATATTTCACAGGGCATAAAATTGTAAGTTCTAAAAACTTCAAAATTTCATACACATTTGCAGTTACTGCTGCTAAATAAATTACAACACAAACCAAATTGACAAATGAAATCATACATAACAGAAGTTAAGCATTGTTTTTTGTTGTCATTACAAAACCCAATAAAAAAACTGACTTAAACATAACTATTTCAAAGACTAAAGGCATGAACAAATCCCTATACAAAATAATCATACTGTAAATTTCTTTGCCCATAGCTCCACTAACAAGTATGGGCACTTAAAAAGAACCTTTATAATTAATTGCCCAACCAACAAAAACACAAGGTATGAGCAATAAACTATACA
This sequence comes from Actinidia polygama, assembly GCA_030159135.1. Lineage (NCBI taxonomy): Eukaryota > Viridiplantae > Streptophyta > Magnoliopsida > Ericales > Actinidiaceae > Actinidia > Actinidia polygama. The sequence continues at coordinate 1,501,766 of BRYF01000003.1, read as the reverse complement.
AAAACCCAGATGTACCCGAGTTTGTCCAAATTAGCTCGTTTAGGGCTCGGCTTGGTTCGTTTGGTAAATAAACAAGTTCGAGCTCGAGTTTATCAAAACTCGGCTTAATAAGGTAAATTTTTTTAAAAAAAAATTATCCATACATAATTTATAAATTGAATAAAAAATCTTTAAAACTTCACTACACGTAAGGTATATAACATAGTTGATAGTTTGTAAAAAAGAAGAAGAATATTTTCACAATAAATATAAAATTTTATTTGTAACCCTACTTGTTTAAGAATTCCTATGTATAATTTATTTGATCCGTTAAGGCTCGTAAACAAACTCGATCTCGGCTCGCAAAAATCTTAATAAATAAGCCCGAACACACCAAAGCTCAGTTCGTCTCGACTCGGCTCGTTTGCAGCTCTAGGTCGGATTGCTTGGGGAAAAAATACTCCATATACGCGTAGCATTCTTATGGGCAAAAAAATATAAAAAATAAAATAAAACTAAAAATATTAAGTAATTTATTCGTTAATTTATAAAGTGTTCCTAGTACAATTGAAGAAAAAAATTAAAATAAAAATTAAGGCAAAAATGAATGTACACCTGTACCACGAAAGAAAACATGTATGTGGCCAGCGATTTGCCAAAAACATGTCAAAGAAGGGCCAAAATATATTTACACGACTAATACTTACAGATGGTAAAAAAGCACCGTCTTTGCTACCGAAATGATTTCTGACATAGCGTATCTCCCCATCCAAAGGTTGGAGGCAACTACTTATGCATACTTTTAACCGCAAAGTAGGATACCTATATAAAGCAAAGTGTTTCTAGGATAAAATTACTCAAAAGTAGAGTGGTTTCGCAATCTTTATCAATTTTTGTAATGCTTGAAAGTGCAAAACAGAAAAACATAATTACAAAAAGTAAATTGTGAAAACACGACCAATTTTTTTCTTCATTTTTTTGGGTTCAAAATATGTTACTTTTAATTAGGGTTGACAATTGCAATGATTCAGTCAATATTGGGCGCATCACTAATGTATCACCGACCCATTATATAACGTGATTATAACCCAAATTCAACTCTCACCAAAAACATGTTTTACTTAATTTATTTATTTTTCATTTCTTGTGTTCAGCATTTAAAAAAGAAGCGTGACAAAAGCTGATTTTCTTGAGAAAATATGTTCTTTTATTTTTGCAAAAACAGAAAAACTTCTTTTTCAAAAACTGAACATAAATTGCTTTTTTGAAAATAGCTGAAAAAAACTGCGAAAAAGTTATTTTCTATTTATGTTTTCGAACATGAAAAAAATAGTTTATGTTTTTGTTTAAAAAAATTGAAAAAGATTTTTTTTTTCTGTTTTTGTTTCTCTTTTTAAACAAAAAAACTGAAAGAAAAAAATGTTTTTCGGATTTTTCCAAAATAAAAACAAAAACAATTTTTTGTTTAAAAGATTACTATAACAATACATAATACACAACCAAAATCAATATAAACAGGACGACAATTTGATAACAATACACAACCAATGTAAACAGTAAACAGTAAACAATAAACAATACACAATACACAATACACAATACACAATACACAATACACAACCAATGTAAACATGAAGATAATTAGATAAGGAGAGTTTCTATCACGAATAACAGACCTAGAAGACCTCCAACAAATACATCTTGCCAATGATGCTAGTCGTGAAACTCCAACTAGAGATGCAACAAGCAACGGCAGAACAATGATACAAAGCTTTGCAACATGGCCC
>BRYF01000003.1:1485000-1490000 GCA_030159135.1 Actinidia polygama | reverse complement strand
AAAATAGAAAACAGAAACATAAATAGAAAAAAAAATAAAATTAAAAATGTAAACTAAAAAGAGAAATAGAAATAGAATCAAAAAATAAAAAATAGTAATAGAAATACAAATAAAACTCAAAACGTTAAAAAATTCTAAAAACATAAATAAAATTGAAAATAGATATGAAAACAAAAAATAAAAAAATCAGAGGATACAAATAGAAATCGAAAATAAAAATTAAAATTAAATAAAAAACAGAAATAAAAAATGGAATAGATTGGAAAATAAACTAAACATAAACAGAATCAAAAAATAAAATTTGAAAATAAAAAATAGAAATAGAAAACAAAAAATGAAATCAAAAAATAGAAATAAAATTTAAAAACAGAAATAGAAAATATATAACAAAAATAGAGATAGAAAAAGAAACAATTATAGAAAAATATAAAGAAAAAAAGAAACAAAAAATAGAAATAGCAAAGAAAATCTACAAAAATAAATACAAACTAAAACAAATTGAAATGTAAACGGCAAAAATAAGAAACAAGGAAAAAATAAAAAATGAAAAAAGATAGAAACATAAAATAGAAATAGAAATAGAAATAGAAATAGAAATAGAAACAGCAAAGAAAAACTAAAAAAATAAATAGAAACTAAAAATAGAAATAGAAAACATATAACAAAAGAAGAGATCGAAAAAGAAAAAAATAGAAACAAGGAAAAACTAAAAAATGAAATAGAAACTAAAAATAAAATTTGAAAAAATAAATAAATAATTAAAAATATAAACTAAAAAGAGGAAAAGAATCAAAAAATTTAAAACAATCAAAAATCGAAAATATAAAACAAAATATAGGAATAGAAATAAGAATGGAAAATAGAAAAAAAATGGAAAAGAAATATAAATGAAACTCAAAACGTAAAAAATAACTGAAAACATAAATAAAAATTAAAATTAAGAAAAACATAAATAAAAATTGGAATAGATTGAAAAATAAAACAGAAAAAAAACTAAACATAAATAAATTCAAAAAATAAAATTAAAAATGAAATGAGAAACTAAAAAATAGAAATAGAAAATAAAAAATAAAAATAAAAAATTAAAATTAAAATTAAAAACAGATAAAAATGTAAACTGAAAAATGAAATAGAAACTAAAAATAAAATTTGAAAAAATAAATAAATAATTAAAAAAATAAACTAAAAAGAGAAAAAGAATCAAAAATCAAAAATATAAAATCGGAATAGAAATAAGAATGGAAAATAGAAAAAAAAATGGAAAAGAAATATAAAATAAAACTCGAAACGTAAAAAATAACTGAAAACATAAATAAAAATTGGAATAGATTGGAAAATAAAATGAAAAACTAAAAAATAGAAATAGAAAATAAAAATGAAAATTAAAGACAGATAGAAATGTAAATTAAAAACAGAAATAGAAAACATATACCAAAAGTAGAGATCGAAAAAGAAAAAAAAATAATAACTCACAACGAAAAAAATAAATTTAAAATAAAGATAGAAACAGCAAAGAAAAACATAAAAATTAAATAAAAACTAAAAATAAAATTTATAATAAACAGAGAAAACAAAAAAGTGAAATAAAAACATTCAAAAAACGAAAATAAAAAATAGGAATAGAAATAAGAATGGAAAATGGAAAAAATAAAAAAATAAAACTCAAAACGAAAAAAATAACTGAAAAAATAAATAAAATTAAAAATTAAAAAACCTAATCATAAATAGAATCAAAAAATAAATTTGAAAATAAACAGAGAAAACAAAAAAGTGAAATAAAAATTAAAAACAGATATATAACAAAATTAGAGATAGAAAAAGAAAAAAAAAGAAATAATTATAGAAAAATATAAAGAAAAAAATAAAAGTAGAAATAGAAATAGAAATAGCAAAGAAAAACTAAAAATTTAAAATAGATAGAATTGAAAATAAAAAGAAAATAAAAATAAAAAAATAAGAAGAAATAGGAAGAAAAAATAAAAATTGAAAGCAGATAGAATTGAAAATAAAAATAGGAATATGAATAGAAATCAAAAAAATATTGAAAAACTAAAAACAGAAATAGATATAGAAATAAAACTGAGAAACATAAAAAGACAATGAAAAAAGAAATAGAAATTGAAAATAAAATAAAATAAAAAAATTGGAATGGAACAGAAACAAAAGCAAAAAAAAAAAAACTGGAAAAAAAAACTGAACATAAATAGAAACAATAAATAAACAGAGAACGAGAAAATAAAAATAGAAATAGTAATAATAAAATAAAAAAAATAGGAAACAAAGAGAAAAAAACAAAACAAAAACAAACATTAAAAATATAAATCGAAAAAGAAAAAGTTAAAAAATTAGAAATAGAAATATGAGTAAAAACAGAAAATAAAAATAGAAAAAGAAAAACTGAAAAAATAAATAGAAACTGAAAAAAAAATAAAAGCTGAAAATAAAAATAGAATTAGAGAATAAATACGAAAACAGAAATAAGAAATTGAAATAAATAACAAAAAAAACGAAATTGAAAATAATTTCTGTTTTTGTTTAAAAAAATTGAAAGATAAATAGAATCAAAAAATAAAATTTGGAAATAAAAAGAGAAAACAAACAACAGAAATAGAAAAAAAAATGAAACAGATTTAGAAGCAAAAAAATAAAACAAAAATTAAAAAATAGTTTGAAAAAAACAAAAGAGAAAAAGAAAGCAAAAACAAAAAGTATATAAAAATAGAAAAATATAAAGAAATAGGAATAGAAAATAAAAATTGGAAACAAACATAAATTGAAACAAAAAATAGGAATATGAATAGAAATCCAAAAAATATTAAAAAACTAAAAACTTAAAACTCAAAACAGAAATAGATATAGAAACAAAACTGATAAAAAGAAAAAGAAATAGATAATAATAAATAGAAATAGAAATGCAAATGAAATAGAACTAAAAATAAAATCAAAGAATATAAATAGAAATGGAAACTGAAATAAAAAATAGAATAGGAGAATAGATTGGAAAATAAAAGAAATCAAAAAATTAAACGTAAATATAATCAAAAAATAAAAAGAGAAAACAAAATAGAAATAGAAAACATATAACAAAAATAGAAATAGATTCAGAAAAAAATAAACTGAAAAATAAATAAAAAACTGGTAAAAAAAGGAAAACAATAAATAGTCAATCAATTAAATAAAAAAATGAAAAATGAAAAATTCAAAAAAAATTAAACACAAAAGAAGAAGAAAAAAAACGTAAAACAAAGAAAAATATAAATTGGAATAGATTGGAAAATAAAATCGAAAAAAAACTAAACATAAATAGAATCAAAAAATAAAATTTGATTATAAAAAGAGAAAAACAATAATAGAAATAGATTTAGAAAAAAAACAGAAAACAAAAAATGAAAAATAATTTCAGAAAACAAAAACAAAAAATAAATAAAAATAGAAAAATAAAAAGAAATAGGAATAAAAAATAAAATTGAATAGATTGGAAAATAAAACCGAAAAAAACTAAACATAAATAGAATCAAAAAATAAATTTGAAAATAAAAAGAGAAACAAAAAAGTGAAATAAAAATTAAAAACATATATACAACAAAATTAGAGATAGAAAAAGAAAAAAAAGAAATAATTAATAAAAATAACCAAAATAGAAATAATAATAATAAAATAAAAAAATAGGAAACGAAGAGAGAGAAACAAAACAAAAACAAACATTAAAAATAGAAATAGAAATAGAAAAGAAAAACTGAAAAAATAAATAGAAATTAAAAAAAATTGAAAAATAATTAAAAAAAATAGAAATGTAAACAAAAAATAAAAGCTGAAAATAAAAATAGAATTAGAGAATAAATACGAAAACAGAAATAAGAAATTGAAATAAATAACAAAAAAAACTGACAAAAAAAAAACGAAACTGAAAATAATTTCTGTTTTTGTTTAAAAAAATTGAAAGACTTTTTTTCTGTTTTTAAACAGAAAAACTGGAATAAATTTTTTTTTCCAAAATAAAAAAAAAAGACAATTTTATGTTTTTAAAAATAAACTGAAAAAAAACAGTTTCTGTTTTTGTTTAAAAAAACTGAAAAATATTTTTTCTGTTTTTGTTTTTGAACAGAAATTGAAAAAAAAGAGAAAAATATTCAAAAATATTTTTATTCAAAATATAAACAGAAAACAATATTTTTCAGTTTATCTATGACTCACCGGGTCAAACAATTGATAACTGAAAGAAGGGACGTGAAATTGATAGAACCAAAATAAAGAGAGATGAAATTAAAGCGAAAAATAAAATTATAGGCTCAAAACAAAAAGCACACTATGCCCCGCTTCAACAAATGAGAGTTTTCGGTGTAACCGGTGAACCACGCGAGCTGGTTAGATGCGTGGGACGGAGGGCATAGGTTTTCAACCCCGTAAGGACTTACCGGAACAAACTTTTACTACGCTAAGTTGCCTTGGGCTTGAACCCGTACCTCCAAGCATTAGTTCTTGGGTAGCTGGTCATCCCTATCGGCTTGTATCAATAGCTGGGGTTATATCCCCTAGCACTTAGCTACCTCGTCTCGTACTTCTATGGTTGGGATAATATGCCCTAGCGCTTACTACTGCTTCTATGGGCTGATAATCCATATCCCTTAAGCTAAGCTACGAGGTGATGCAATAAAAAAATAGTTTCTGTTTTTGTTTAAAAAAATTAAAAGACTTTTTTTCTTCTTTTTAAACAGAAAGACTAGAATAAAAAATAGTTTTTTTCCAAAATTAAAACAAAAACAATTTTCTGTTTTTAAAAAAAACTGAAAAAAACAGTTTCTATTTTTGTTTAAAAAAACTGAAAAATATTGTTTTCTAGTTTCTGTTTTTGAACAGAAATTGAAAAAAAAGAAAAAAAAATTAAAAATGTTTTGGTTTTTGAACAAAAATTAAAAAAAAATCAAGAAATCCTCCTTGAAATAGTAAAAACAATTCAGACAAACCAATTACTATTACAATATATAAGTGAATAAAACTAC
>BRYF01000003.1:1460000-1467500 GCA_030159135.1 Actinidia polygama | reverse complement strand
TAAAAATAGATAGAAATAAAAATTTTAAAAATTGAAAAAGTAAATTAAACACAAAAAACAAAATTAAAAATTAAAAACAGACAAAAATAGAAACTGAAAACAAAAATAAAATGTAAACGAAAATTAAAATAGAAATATAATAAAAATAATAAAAATAAAAAAATAAAACTAAAGTAAAAATTAAAAAAGGAATAAAAAAAGGAATGAAAAATAGAAACAAACAATAATAAGATAGAAATAGAAACTCAAAATAGAAATAAAAATATAAATAAAACAGAAAACATAAATAAAAAATAGAAGAAAAACAAAAATAAAAACTAATACTAAAAATAGAATCAAAGAATAGTAATAGAAAATGAAAATAAAAGTTAAAAAAAAAAGAAAAAGAAATAGAAACGAAAAATAAAAAAAAGAACTAGAAAACAAAAAAAAGAAATGGAAATGGAAACTAAAAACTGAAAGCAAAAAAATAAATAGAGACTAAAAACAAAAATAGAAATAGAATCAGAAATTTTAAATTGAAAAATATAAATAGAAACTAAAACTAGAAAACAAAAAATAAAAAAAATTGAAATAGAAACAAAAAATATTAATTGAAATCAGATTTAAATGTAAACTAAAAACAGAAATAGAAAACATATAAAAAATAGTAGAAAAAGAAAAAATAGAAAACAAAAACAAAAATTAAAAATAGGAAAAGAAAAATAATAGAAATAGAAAATAAAAACTAAAAAAAATGGGAATGTAAACAAAAAGTAAAAGATGAAATCAGAAAATCGAAACATAAATATAAAAGAAAAATTGCAAGCATAAATAGAAACAAAATTAAAAATATAAATTAAAAAAAGAAATAGAATAGAATCAAAAAATAAGAAAAGTAAAAAACATAAATAAAAAATAGGAATAGAAAATAAAAAAAATAGATAGAAATAGAAACTGAAAACAGAAATAGAAATATAAATAAAACTCAAAACATAAAGAATAAAACTAAAACATATATAAAAACAGAAAATAAAATTAAAATTAACAAAAGTAAAAAATTAAAAAATAGAAATAGAAACTAAATTTAAAAATAAAATCAGAGAATATAAATAGAAAATAAAAAAAGAAAATAAAAATAGAATCGGAGAATAGAATTATAAAATAAAAATTAAAATAAAAATTAAAAAATAGAAACTGAAATAAAAATTGGAATAGATCAGAAAATAAAACTTAAAAAAAAAACTAAACATAAGTAGAATCAAAAAATAAAATTTGAAAATAATATGCAAAAATAAAAAATAGAAATAGAAAATAAAAAATTAAACAAAAAATAAAAATAGAAATAGAAAACATATAACAAAAATAGCGATAGAAAAAAAATTAGAAAAATATAAAGAAAAAAAAATTAAAAATAGAAAAAAAAAACAGAAAAAATATAAATAGGAATTAAAACAGAAAATAATAATTAAAAAACAAACAGAAACTAAAAATAAAAAATAAAAGTGAAAATAGAAAATAAAATTAGAAACAAAAGATTAAAAATAAAATTTAAAACAGATAGAAATGTAAACTAAAAAAAGAATTAGAAAACATATAACAAAAATAGAGATAGAAAAACAAAAAAATACAAATAAAAGTAGTAAAAGAAAATCGAAACTTAAATTAAAAATATAAATAAAAAAAGAAAAACTAAAAATAGAAATAGGAGTAAAAATATAAAATAAAAATAGAAATTGCAAGCAGATAGATACAGAAACTGAAAACTAAAATGGAAATGTACACTAAAAACAGAAATAGAAAAGAAAAATTGAAAAAATGAATAGAAACTAAAACTAAAAATTAAAAATAGATAGAAATAAAAATTGAAAAAATGTAAAAAGTAAACTAAATACAAAAAACAAAAAAAAATAGAATCATAAATAGAAAATAAAAATTGCAAGCATAAATAGAAAAAAAATTAAAAACAGATAGAAATAGAAACTCAAAATAGAAATAAAAATAGAAATAAAACAGAAAACATAAAATAAAAATTAAAAGAAAAGAAAAATAAAAATAAAATTTAGAAATAGAAACTGAAAATATAAATAAAAACTAATACTAAAAATAGAATCAGAAATAGAAACGAAAAATAAAATAAAAAAAACTTAAAAACTTAAATAGAAACAAAAAATAAAAATTGAAAAACAAATAGAGTAGAAATAAAAATTGAAAATAAATAGAGAGAAGAAAAAATAGAAATAGAAACAGAAAAATATAAATAGAAACTAAAACTAGAAATAGAAGGAAAAAAAACTTAAAATAGAAATATAAACAGAAAACAAAAATAGAAACTGAAACAGAAAACAGAAATAAGACCTGCCCTTGTACGACTGACTACCATTTACTAAACTATTTGTTAAAGAATTATATTATGCAAACAGAAAAAACTATACAGAATTTTTCCTACTGAATGGGGACCTCTCATTTTAAAACAAGCATCCATCCATCCATCCATTTTAACTCCTTTTTCTCTATTGAAAAATGCAAGCACACATCATTCGAAGATCAGTGTGCGATAAAATCCACCCATTATCACCATAGGGGCTGTTTGGCAAGGGGATAAGGAGGGGGGATAATTTTTCCCCCCGGATAATTTTTCCCCCCGGATGTTTGGCTGACGGATAACTTTTCCCCCCGGATAATTTTTAGACCAGCAGGTGGATAAAGGCGGATAATTTTTGGGTGGCTTAGACCCTAACTAAAAGTTATCCGGGGGGATAAGGGGGTGGAGGATAAGGAAAAAATTATATAGAGAGAAACAAAATGTATATTTTTATTTTTATATATATATAGAAACAAAATATATATTTTTCATATCTAGATATTTTATATTTTGTTTCTCTATATGTATTTTCTTCCTTATCCCCCACCCTTATCCACCCATTCTAAATTTTATCCAAACAAGATTAAAAATTATCCCCCTCCAAAAGTTATCCCCTCTAAAACTTATCCCCCCTCTAAAACTTATCCCCTACCATATCCGCCAGCCAATCGACCCCATATAGTGCATGTAGAACTACTACACTTTTTTTTTTCATTTTGTTTATGTTTTTTAACGGAAACTTAAAAAACGGGTTTCCAAAGCAATTTTCTCCAAAATAAAAACAGAAACAAATTTCTGTTTCTAAAACTGAAAAAAAAAAATAGTTTATGTTTTTGTTTAAAAAAAATTGAAAGACTTTTTTTTCTATTTTTATTTCTGTTTTTAAACAGAAAAACTGGAATAAAAAAAAAGTTTTTTCCAAAATTAAAACAAAATAATTTTTTGTTTTTTAAAAAAAAAAACTGAAAAAAAACAGTTTCTGTTTTTGTTTAAAAAACAGTTTCTGTTTTTGTTTAAAAAACAGTTTCTGCTTTTTTGGAAAAAAAAATGGGAAAAACTGAAAAAAGGCTGTTTTCTAACACACACAAAAAAACAGTTTTCGAAAACATTTTCTCCAAAATAAAAACAGAATAACTTTTCTGTTTAAAAAAAATGCCGTTTCTGTTTTTGTTCAAAAAACTGAAAACAAAAGAAACTGAAATGTTTTTGTTTTAAAAAACTGGGGAAAAAATGCAGTTTCTGTTTTTGTTTAAACAAGCTGAAAAAGGATATTTTCGGATTTAAAAGACAGGAAAAAATGTAGTTTCAGTTTTTGTTTAAAAAAGAAGAAAAAGGCTCTTTTCATTTTGTTTTACAACAGAATTTTTTTTAAAAAAAATTATGTTTAAACAAAACTGGAAAAAAATACAGTTTCTGTTTTTGTTCAAAAAAGACTGAAAAAAAATACAGTTTTCTGTTTATGTTTTCTAACAGAAACTTAAAAAAATTAAAAAGAGAAAGACTGGAATAAAAAAACAAAAAAAAAGTTTCTGTTTTGTTTTAAAAAAACTGAAAAATATTGTTTTCTGTTTTGGTTTTAGAAAAGATACTGAAAAAAAGAAAAACAATTCAAAAAACTTTTCTTCAAATGGCCAACTGCTTTTTTGAAAAAAAAATCTGGGAAAAAACTGAAAAAATGTGTTTCATGTTTTCTAACAGAAAGAAAAAACAGAATAAATTTTCTGTTTTAAAAAAATGCAGTTTCTGTTTTTGTTTAAAAAACTGAAAACAAAAATGATTTCAGAAAACAGTTTCTACAAAATAAAAACAGAAACATTTTTTTGTTTTAAAAATTAGGGGGGGGGGAATGCAGTTTCTGTTTTTGTTTAAAAGAGGCTGAAAAAATATATTTTCTGTAACTTTTTAAAAAAAAATGTTTTCAAAAAAAGTTCTCTCCAAAATAAAGAATAGAAATAATGTTATATTTAAAAAATATGAAAAAAATGCAGTTTGTTTTTGTTTAAAAAAACAGTTTTCCCCAAAGTAATTATGTTTACAAAAAGCTGAAAAAAATACAGTCTGTTTTTGTTCAAAAAAGACTGAAAAATATTATTTTTTGTTTGCGTTTTTTAACAAAACTTCAAAAACTGGTTTCCAAAACAATTTTCTCCAAAATAAAAATAGAAACAAATTTTTGTTTCTAAAACTGGAAAAAAAATAGTTTATGTTTTTGTTTCTGTTTTTAAACAGAAAGACTGGAATAAAAAAACAGTTTCTGTTTTTGTTTAAAAAAACTGAAGAATATTATTTTCTCTTTTGGTTTTTTAACAGAAATTGAAAAAAAGAAAAAACATTCAAAAATATTTTTATTCAAAATAGAAACAGAAAATAATATTTTTAAGATTATCTATGACTCACCCTAAATGGGGTCAAACAATTGATAACTGAAAGAAAGGACATAAAATTGATGGAACCAAAACAAAGAGAGAGAGATGAAATTAAAGCGAAAAATAAAATTATAGGCTCAAAACAAGCAATAAAAAATATATATATATATAGCAACATTAAGACATGCCAAATATTGAGAGAGAGAGAGAAAAAAAAACAGAATAAATTTTTCTGTTTTTGTTTAAAAAACTGAAAACAAAAATGTTTTCAGAAAACAGCTTTCTACAAAATAAAAACAGAAGTAATTTTTTGTTTTAAAAAACTGGAGAAAAATGCACTTTCTGTTTTTTATTAAAAAACCTGAAAAGGGATATTTTCTGTAATTTTTTGATTTAAAAAACAGGAAAAAATGTATTTTCTGTTTTTGTTTAAAAAAAAAAGCAGAAAAAGGCTATTTTTATTTTGTTTTATAACATAAACTTTAAATCTAAGTCAAAGATTGGCACACCCGTATTTCTAGAAAATCAATAATTGATAAACAAGATACACTGTTACTCAACAGAGTGATAGAGAGACATCAATAGTCAAATGCTCAAAAGCCCAAAGAATTTAAAATTTTCACTAAAATATAATAAACCCAGAAAAATCTAAGAAAATATTAAATAAATCCAACATCAATAGTCAAATGCCCAACTGCTTTTTTTTTTTTTAAAAAGGGAAAAACTAAAAAAATGCTGTTTTCTATTTATGTTTTCCAACAGAAAAAAAATAGTTTCTGTTTCTGTTTTTGTTTAAAAAAAGCTGAAAAAGGATATTTTCTGTAATTTTTTGATTTAAAAAACAGGACAAGATGTAGTTTCTGTTTTTGTTTAAAAAAAAGGATATTTTCATTTTGTTTTACAACAGAAACTTTAAAATTGTGGGTGGGTTCATGGGTTTTAATCAAAATTGTCATCCCTACTTTTATTGAGTTTTTTATTTTGTCAAAATCAAATTCAAATCAAGAAGTCCTCCCTTGAAATAGTAAAAACAATTCAAAGCAAACCAATTACTTTTAAAATATGTAAATGAATAAAACTACTAACCTTCCATGGCTGTTGAGGACGAAATACAGAAATCTAGACCTAAACTCTCTGATAATTGGAAAAAAGCCTGATGGACAGAATGTAGATTAAAGAACTATGTTTTCGGCATTTTGTGATCGGCCTTGTGTTCACTGATATATTTTGCCACTATCAACAGTCATGGAAGTTATCATATTGTTAATCTACAAAGGAAGAGAGAGACTAAGCAATCTATCTAAGTTAAGCAATCAAAACCGAGCAATCAATTTAATTATGGGATAATCAGAAGCCAAAAAAATAATTAAAAAATCAGCACATATTGAAAATGCGTAACAATAACTTCCTCCCTCTATTCCCCTGACTTTCATATTACCATGATCTCACTCTGAATGCTCTCAGAAGAACCAACATGACATTTCTCTTAGGCAGTCCTTCTTAAGTCACTCGTTAAAATTCAAATAAGACACTATTTTCAATTATCATTTTGTTCACTGAGTTTAGCAAGATCTTAGACCACAAAAACACAAATCCCGATGCCCTGACGGCATACCCCATTTGAAATAATCAATCGGCAAATAACATATCGAAAAACAAGGAAAAAACGCATGAGTATCTTTCTGGTTCAAATTATTTACAGCCAACATTCAAATTATTTTTCATGACCATCTTTCTGGTTCACCAAGAAAGTCGGAAACAACTAGTATGAGACAAACTTATGCAGCATGCAGGATTAGCAACAAAGATTTCACAGGAAAAAAGTCAGAAAAATGTACAGTGTGATAAAATAACCCATTATCACCATATAGTGCATGTAGAACATCACATTGCAAGTCCAAAGCGTAAGAAAAAAGGGGGTCATTACATGTAAGCTACAAGAGCTACCATCAGAAAAAAAAAAGGCTGTTTTCTATTTATGTTTTCAAAATAAACAGTTTTCAAAAACATTTTCACCAAAATAAAAACAGAATAACTTTTATGTCTAAAAAAATACAGTTTCTGTTTTTGTGTAAAAAACTGAAAACAAAAATGTTTTCAGAAAACAGTTTTCTACAAAATAAAAACAGAAATAATTTTTTGTTTTAAAAAACTGGGAAAAAATGCAGTTTCTGTTTTTGTTTAAAAAAATCTGGAAAATGTTATTTTTTGTTTGCGTTTTTTAACAAAACTTAAAAAACGGGTTTCCGAAACAATTTTCTCCAAAATAAAAATAGAAACAAATTTCTGCTTCTAAAACTGAAAAAAAAAATAGTTTAATTTTTTTTCTGTTTTTAAACAGAAAGACTGGAATAAAAAAACAGTTTCTGTTTTTGTTTAAAAAAACTGAAAAATACTGTTTTCTGTTTTTGTTTTTGAACAGAAATTTTAAAAAAAAATTCAAAAACATTTTTCTTCAAAATAAAAACTGAAAACAATATTTTTCAGTTTATATATGACTCACCCTAAATGGATCGAGACTCATTTTAACCCACTTAATGAATATCAGTTGCGTTGAGTCCTAATTTTAGTGGGTGAGTTCATGGATATTAATCAAAATTGTTATCCTTACTTTTATTGAGTTTTTTATTTTGTCAAAATCTAATTCAAATCAAGAAGTCCTCCCTTGAAATAGTAAAAACAATTCAAAGCAAACCAATTACTTTTAAAATATGTAAGTGAATAAAACTACTAACCTTCCATGGCTGCTGAGGACGAAATACAAAAATCTAGACCTAAACTCTCTGATAA
>BRYF01000003.1:1447500-1452500 GCA_030159135.1 Actinidia polygama | reverse complement strand
TAACATTTCAAACCCTAACCCTTCCTTCTCCGGCTATCTCGGACTGCGAACACCACTACATCTCACATCACCACCACCACGATCCAAATCGCAAAAATCACCACAAATCTCACCACTATCGCAGCACATATATCTGCCATTGAAAATATAAAATAAAATGTGAAGTGTTTTTTTCGTCTTTTGATGAGTTTTTTTTTAAATTAGATGAAAATTCTTAAATTTTTGGACTCCGCTCGAGAGGAACCAGAAAATTATAAAATTTTGATCAAACGATAAAAAAACTTATTCAAAACGAAAAAATTCAAAATTCAAAATAGCTAAAAAAATCAAAAAATCATTACCCAAACAGAATTATAAAACAAATTAAGTTAATTTAATAACAATATTTCACATGGCATAAAATTGTAAGTTCCAAAAATTTCAAAATTTCGTACACATTTGCAGTTACTGCTGCTAAATAAATTACAACGCAAACCAAATTGACAAATGAAATCATACATAACAGAAGTTAAGCATTGTTTTTTGTTCTCATTACAAAACCCAATAAAAAAACTGACTTAAACATAACTGTTTCAAAGACAAAAACACAAGGTATGAGCAATAAACTATACAAAAACCAAGTTTTTCTTACTAAAACCAGTCAGTTTTGTAACAAATTTATTGGATTCGTGTATTCTGAAACTTATTTACTAAATTCATGCATTTTTTGAAGTCGTAAAATAAAAATACGATTTTAATTTTTGTTTGTCATATAAAATCGTAAGATGAAAGATGACTTTAGTAGTAAAACTGTTCTAAAGTGTCTTCATCTCACGACTTTAAAAAATGCAAAAATTTAATAATTAAATTTCAAAGTGGCTAGGTCAAATAAATTTAAATTCAAACCTCATAGATTTTTGGTTAAAAACTGCAAAAAAGAAAAAAGAACATGAAAAACAGTTGCCACAGCTACCAAAACAAGTAGGGGAAACTATGATACATCCTATTGCTCGCAAAACAAAGAACCAAAGCCACTCTAATTCGCAATTTGTTGGAAATATAAGGTTTTAAACATGATTTTTAGCAACTTTGAGCTGAAATAGATGAGACTTCAGTTTATAATTTTTGATGAAATGAAGTGGGAATGTTTTTTCCTCCGTGAGAGCTTTCCAACAATATAAAGGTTTTTCAAAACAGATAAGGGATGAATGAGAATTTGCACTTAAAAACAAGGGCTAAGCCGGGTAAGTTTGGAGTAGGGACCATTCTATGCCCTACCGATTGCCATCCCTAAGGACCCTAATTGTATATCTCACATCATGCCTCCAAGACACCTCATTGGATCCCCATAAGACCATCAAGAACAAAGCATCCTTAACAAGGACCAGAAAGAAAGCTGAAGCTTAATCATGCCGACTTCCTCCAAATTATTTCCATTCACATTTCTGAGAAAATTAGGCAAAATACTTACTTTGTTGAAGTTTGTAGAAACCGCTCATCCAGCATATTATCGAGTAGGTCATCGCACAATTTCCATGTCACGATTTGAATACATGTCCTGTCCATTTAAGAATATAATACAAATATCAGCATTGATTTAGGCACACCACAAGGCATAGATCACCGTACATATTTAAAATGAACATGAAGCAAAGCAATACTTGAATCAACAACTAGCAAAATATATACAAATACATCAAAGAAGGTTGAACTTCAACAAAGAAGAGACCAAAATTTTTCCATTGTTGAAGAAAGAAGTCTGAAGAAGTAACTGAAGGAAACATATCATTTTTGTTAACAGTTTGGCCACACAAAATGGGATAGCCACCCATTACAGTCATGCAAAATGCGGTGAGATACAAAATATGGAACAGTGGAGACGTGAATAAAAGTAGTCGTATTCAACATGCATTTAGCCAACCTATCAGCTACCGTGATTGTTTGCCTGTAAGAGTGCTTGATGTGGAGATCACTGTTATGCTGCATAAAGGACCTGCAATCACATATCAAGGATTTAATCCAGGGAGATGCATTAGAGTCAGCACAGTAAAAGGGTACTTAATATATTCATCATGTACAAAGACATCGTTGACTTAAAACCAAAATCAGTATCTTAGGCCGATGTAACAATAAAGAAGAAAATAAATCAAGCTTGGTGGACATTTGGAGGTTCAGGAAACAAACTAGACGGCAAGCATTCTTGCATTGAGAGTGGATATAATCATCTCAAGATCACCGAATCAAAATAATCTTAAATAATTCTCCATGATGAACTGACAAGTGGTTCTCCAAAATGAGGTTGGAGAGTTCTCTCAAGTTCACATAAATTAATCAAATTCTTTTAACCTAGGACGTGCAGCAAGATAGACCTTTGCTTGCCACTGCTTCATTCAATGACTACAAAGACATTTCAGGATGTGTAAAGTAGTCCACTCTCCAAAGAAACAGTATTACCGATACAAACTGCAGGACCAAAAAAGTGTGTTGTGCCGATAGAAACTCTCGTACCACTTGTTGGGGTTCAAATAAAAGTACGCTTGTAAAGACACATCAGAGTCGTATACACATGCCAAAGAGAAAAATATGGTTAGGCATGAACTCGGCTTCATCCGTGGGTAACATAAATAAAATCCAGTAGATGCTATAGATATTACAGATACGAGATCAAAAATACCAAAAAGAAAACAAAAATTCAACACCAATATGGCAATGCATGAGCTTTGAAGCAATTTTCGTTTCCCTGTCACTCCAAGTGGCTGAACGTCGAGTCACAGCTATTTCCCTATCACGTTTAAACCAAGGAACCACGTTTAGACTGCTACATGCCATAACGGTGATGATTATACAAGGAAACAACCGACAGAATTCAAGATGTTGTAGATACATGAGAAACCCAATTATTACTATACAATTGTGGCCTGTGGAACCACCGGGTTAGCTTAGTTAGCCAGAGTCCTGGCAACTCGTTTAGGAGGTCAGCGGATCGATTCATGGAGACTTTCTCTCGTTCTTCGGAAATTCTACATGCGGTGGTTGTTGCTGGGCTCATGGTACGTCTTCCGAGTGTTTTTGGACTTTGTTTAATTGTTGAATGTCCAGATTGATTTCATTCTCATGATACTTGTAAATTACCACGAACTGTCTGACAAAAAAATGGCAGCCTGTGGGAAAGAAAAAAGAGTGAGCGACATAGATTAAAATATCTCTTATAAAGTAATTTGCAAACATGAACACAGACATATCAGTTCACCCTTTGGTAACTGCTCCGCCGCAGAAGCCAAGTCTAGAGAGAGAGAGAGGGGATTAATCATTTGTTGTATGTAGAGCAAATAAATGAAAACAAAAATCTCGCAACTTATCTGTTCAATTAATGTATATGGCTCAAATGGTTGCCCACTGGTAAAATGCCAGCTTGTCAACCTGAAGCAAATATTGGCGAATGCGTCTCTAGGCTATTGAGTTTTCAGGTTTGATCATTCTCCGCTCAAAACTGTTTAAGCTACACCGTTTCAGCTTAAAAATGTTCATCAGGGGGCGAACAGAGATAGGAGGAGGAGGAGAAGAACAGAGAAACGAAGAATAGAGACAAGAACAGAAGAGCAGCAAGGAACCAGACCACAAGAAGGACAAGGAATATTGGAGCAAAGAGAGAGATAGTATGTAATTTGTCTCAACCTCAAGAATCTTTTACTCGTTCATCAAAGCTATCATTAGTTATGGGAAAATCAAAGGGGGCAGAAAAGTCACCTCTCAATTAACGCTTAAAATAAAAAATTCAAAAATAGGCACTAAATTGAGCCGAAAATAGGTGCACAAATCTCTCTAATCATGAACCTATAAGTAGCATGCTCAATGAGTACAGAATCTTTCTGTTTTCTCAGAAATCAGATTGTAGTGGAAGCATGGCAAAAGATTCATGTCTTGTAAAAAAATCGATTGGCATGATCAGAATATTCTGGTGGAGTTGCACAGCACTACGAGTCTACGATGCACCGCCACATGCCATAGTCTTTTATAGTGTTTTTGTTGGAATCATGTCTTAAGTAATTATTGGAAATCTAGAAAAAATTCTACTAGAATATCTAAATATTTTTTAATATCTTGGTTACAAACATCAAAAGTTTTACACCGCACAACAAAAGTTAGACTCAACTCCTAGATGCTTCTGAAGAATTACAGAAATCAGATCTCTATGGCACGAGAGAATATTTACTATTATTCTTTCTTGAAAAGTAGAACGGGAGGTTTAGGACGTTAATCTGCTCATTTTTCTCACACGTAGAGACAAGACTTTATTCTAGCTAAAGGACAACTAGGCCGAGAGATGCTTATGACTTTTTGTCACTTTAAGTAAATAACTCAACACGTCGTAAAATAGCTAGAAACAAGAATAAAAGGTGATCACGGAGGCAACTAAGACACTGGGTAGCGCAAGCATCCTTAAATGATGGAGCATACTTGAGTTGCACAGTAGTTAAGAAAGAAGATACCACATCAGAAATCGTTTTTAGCATCATTATATAGACAAATTAGCTTGTTCAGCATCAACCAAAAGGCGTTTCAACCTACTCCCTATGAGAAATTGAAATAATCTTACCAACACTGGCTTGAAATGTTAATCTCCATATAGTAGCAGTCAAATTGTTTCGGTACAGATGTGATAAAACTCTAAGTTCCACATAAGTTGCAAGTCCTGCACGATCAGAAATGTATGCAAAATCTGGTTGGTACAAATGGTCGATAATCAGTTATTAGAGAACTTACAGGGAATGAAACTTTTTTACAAACACTATACATGCATCATGAAATTCATCGAACTAACATGAACTTGAATCCCCACAGTCACAACAGAACCACTAAATCAATGAGAGTGGAGATGCAACACAAATGGTGCTGATGGGAATGGCCAAGGAATTCCAAAAAAAGAAAAGAAAAGAAAAGAACCAAATTTACTAGCATCAACTCTTCATACATGAAAAAAGGAAGAAATGAAGAAATAAGATAAGATGGTATCAGGTAAC
>BRYF01000003.1:1435000-1437500 GCA_030159135.1 Actinidia polygama | reverse complement strand
TAAAACTGAAAACATAAAAATAAAACTGAAAAACGTAAAAAAAATAAAATTATAAATAGAAAAAGGAAATATAAATAAATGTTAAAAATAAAACAAAAATTAAATAATAGAAATAGAAACTATAAAATAAAAAAAGAAATAGAAACCGAAAATAGAAATAGAAATAGAATCAGAAAACAAAAAAAGAAGTATGAATAGAAATAAAACTGAAAAAACAAATAGAAAAAGAAAATAAAAATTAGAAACAAAAATACAAATAGAAACTGAAAATAGAAACATTAATTGAAACAAAGCCAAAAATTAAAAATAAAACATGAAAATATAAAAATAAAATAAAAACGAGAAAATGAATAGAAAAAGAAACTGAAAAAACAAATAAAACTCAAAACGTAAAAAAAATTGAAAACATAAATAGAAATAGAAAATAAATAAAAATAAAAATAAAAAATAGTAACAGAAAGAAAAATTAAAATTAAAAACTGAAAACAAATATAAAAATATAAACTAAAAATAGAAAAATGAAATAGAAACGAAAAATTATATAAAACTAAAAAAGTAAAAAAAAATTGAAAACATAAATAGAAACGTAAAATCAAAATCAAAACAAAAAAATGAAAATGTAAACGAAAAAATAACAAAGGTAGAAAAAAAAGAAGATAAAATAAAACCGAAGAAAAAAACGTAATACTAAGAAAAATAGAAAAGAGGTAGAAAAGTAGAAAATAGATAAAAACAGGAGAAAAGAAAAAAAGCAATAAATAAATAAATATAGAAAAAGAAAAAAAGAAAAATGGAAAAATAGGGGGAAAAAGGAAGGAAAAAAAAGGAAAACAAAGAGAAGATAACAATATAAACAGAAAATAGATAAAAAAAAATGAAAATGGGAAGAAAAACAATTTTAAAAAAATAAAAATAGAAAAAGGGAAAAAATGAAGATAAAAACAGGAAAAAAACAAAAGAAAAGCAAAAAAAAAGTAACAAATGAAAAATAAATACAGCGAAAAAAGAAGATAAAAATTGAAAATAAAGAAGATATCAATAAAATGAAAAAATAGATAAAAAATAAATAAAAACAGTAAATTTAAAACCGAAAATTGAAAGAAAAAACAAAAAAATAGAAATAGAAACTTCAATTAAAAATAAAACCAGAGAATAAAAATAAAAATAAACTGAAAAACGTAAAAAAAATAAAATTAAAAATAGAAAAAGAATATATATATATATATAAATAGTAAAAATAAAACAAAAATTAAATAATAGAAATAGAAACTATAAAATAAAAAAACCAAAAATAGAAATAGAAATAGAATCAGAAAACAAAAAAAGAAATACGAATAGATATAAAACTGAAAACACAAATAGAAAAAGAAAATAAAAATTAGAAACAAAAATAAAAATAGAAACTGAAAATAGAAACATTAATAGAAAAAAAAAACATAAATTACTGAAAATAGAAAAATGAAATAAAAACGAGAAAATGAATAGTAATAGAAATAAAAAACAGAAATAAAACTCAAAACGTAAAAAATAAATAAATAAATAAATAGAAATAGAAAATAAATATTAGAACAAAAAATAGAAACAGAAACCAAAAGTTAAAATTAAAAACTGAAAACAAATATAAAAATATAAACTAAAAATAGAAAAATGAAATAGAAACGAAAAAATGATATAAAGTAAAAATGTAAAAAAAATGAAAACATAAATAGAAACATAAAATTAAAATCAAAACAAATAATAGAAATAAAAACTGAAAATAAAACTAGAATTAGAGAATAACTATGAAAACAGAAATAAGAAATTGAAATAAATGACAAAAGAAAAAATATTTTCTGTTTTTGTTTAAAAAAATTGAAGACTTTTTTTTCTGTTTTTAAACAGAAAAACTGGATTAAAATATTATTTTTTTCAAAAGTAAAAAAAAAAGTCAATTTTATGTTTTAAAAAATAAACTGAAAAAAACAGTTTCTGTTTTTGTTTAAAAAAACTAAAAAATATTGTTTTCTGTTTTTGTTTTTGAACAGAAATTGAAAAAAAGAAGGAAAAAAATTCAAAAAATATTTTTATTCAAAATAGAAACAAAAAACATTATTTTTCAGATTATTTATGACTCGCCCTAAATGGGGGCATAAAATTAATGGAACCAAAACAAAGAGAGAGAGAGAGAGAGATGAAATTAAAGCGAAAAATAAAATTATAGGCTCAAAACAAGCAATAAAAAAAGTTTACAAGAATAGCAACATTAAGACATGCCAAATATTGAGAGAGAGAGAGAGAGAGAGAGAGAGAAACAGAATAAATTTTTCTGTTTTTGTTTAGAAACAGAATAAATGTTTCTGTTTCTGTAATTTTTTGATTTAAAAAACAGGAAAAAATGTATTTTCGGTTTTTGTTTAAAAAAAAGCAGAAAAGGCTATTTTCATTTTGTTTTATAACATAAACTTTAAATCTAAGTCAAAGATTGGCACACCCGTATTTCTAGAAAATCAATAATTGATAA
>BRYF01000003.1:1400000-1407500 GCA_030159135.1 Actinidia polygama | reverse complement strand
AACAGATAGAAATAGAAACTGAAAACAAAAATAGAAAAAGAACATAAAAATTTTAAACAGAAACAGAAGAAGAAAAATAAAATACAAGAAAAAAAATCTGAAAAAGAAATAGAATAAAACTAAAAACATAAATAGAAATAAAAAATGAAAATCAGAAACAGTAAATAGAAATAAAACTGTAAAATAAAAATAAAATAGAATCAGAAATCAAAAAATTGTAAACAGAAAACAGAAATACAAATACAAATACAAATAAAACTGAAAACATAAATAGAAATAGAAAAAAAATGGAAAAAAAATTAAAATAGAATCCAAAAATAAAAAATAAACACTTAAAATAGAAAATAGAAATATATAAGAAAACAAAAACATAAAATCATAACAAAAAACTGAAAAAGAAATAGGAATATATATAGAAAAATACTAATAGAAGCTAAAAAAAGAAATAGAAACATAAATGAAAACTAAAAACTGAAAGCAGAAAAAAGAAATAGAGACTAAAAACCGAAATAGAAAATAAAAATGTAAATAGAATTGAAATAGAAATAGAAAAATAACTGAAAAAGTAAATAGAATCTAAAAAATAAAAATAAAATTAAAAACAGATAGAAATAAAATCAAAAAATAAATAATAAAAGAAATAAATAAATAATTTTAAAATTAAAAACTAAAATAATAAAAGAAAAATATAGAATAGAAATAGGAATGGAAAATAGAAACAAAAATTAAATAGATAGTAATAGAAACTAAAATCATAAAAGAAAATTAAAAACAGAAACTGAAAATAAAAATAAAATCAGAGACTATAAATAGAAATAAAAACCGAAAAAAATAAAATTGGAGAATAGAAATATAAAATGAAAATAATAATTAAAAAATAAATAAACTTGAAAATAGAAAATAAATATAAAACAAAAATAGAAACAAAAAATTAAAATTTGATAGAAATGTAAACTAAAAAACGAATTAGAAAACATATACCAAAAATAGAGATATAAAAACAAAAATAGAAAAAAAAAGTAGAAAAAGAAAATGAAAACTAAAATTAGAAATTGCAAGCAGATAGAAACAAAATCTGAAAACGAAAATGGAAATGTAAACTAAAAATAGAAATAGAAAAGAAAGAATGAATACAAACTAAAAATAAAAATTAAAAATAGATAGAAATAAAAATTAAAAATATTGAAAAAGTAAATTAAACACAAAAAACAAAATTAAAAATTAAAAACAGACAGAAATAGAAACTGAAAACAAAAATAAAATGTAAACGAAAATTAAAATTGAATTATAATAAAAATATAAAAAAATAAAAAAATAAAAAAATAAAACTAAAGTAAAAATTAAAAAAGGAATGAAAAATAGAAACAAACAATAATAAGATAGAAATAGAAACTCAAAATAGAAATAAAAATATAAATAAAACAGAAAACATAAATAAAAAATAAAAAAATAGAAGAAAAACAAAAATAAAATTTAGAAATAGAAACTGAAAATATAAATAAAAACTAATACTAAAAATAGAATCAAAGAATAGTAATAGAAAATGAAAATAAAAGTTAAACAAAAGAAAAAGAAATAGAAACGAAAAATAAAAAAAAAAACTAGAAAACAAAAAAAAGAAATGGAAATGGAAACTAAAAACTGAAAGCAATAAAATAAATAGAGACTAAAAACAAAAATAGAAATAGAATCAGATATTTTAAATTGAAAAATATAAATAGAAACTAAAACTAGAAAACAAAAAATATTAATTGAAATCAGATTTAAATGTAAACTAAAAACAGAAATAGAAAACATATAAAAAATAGTAGAAAAAGAAAAAATAGAAAACAAAAACAAAAATGAAAAATAGAAAAAGAAAAAGAATAGAAAAAGAAAATAAAAACTAAAAAAAATGGAAATGTAAACAAAAAGTAAAAGATGAAATCAGAAAATCGAAATATAAATATAAAAGAAAAATTGCAAGCATAAATAGAAACAAAATTAAAAATATAAATTAAAAAAAGAAATAGAATAGAATCAAAAAATAAAAAAAGTAAAAAACATAAATAAAAAATAGGAATAGAAAAAAAAATAGATAGAAATAGAAACTGAAAACAGAAATAGAAATATAAATAAAACTCAAAACATAAAGAATAAAACTAAAACATAAATAAAAACAGATAATAAAATTAAACTTAACAAAAGTAAAAAATTAAAAAATAGAAATAGAAACTAAAATTAAAAATAAAATCAGAGAATATAAATAGAAAATAAAAAAAGAAAATAAAATAGAATTATGAAATCAAAATTAAAATAAAAATTAAAAAATAGAAACTGAAATAAAAATTGGAATAGATCAGAAAATAAAACTTAAAAAAAAACTAAACATAAGTAGAATCAAAAAATAAAATTTGAAAATAATAAGCAAAATAAAAAAATAGAAATAGAAAATAAAAAATGAAACAAAAATTAAAAATAGAAATAGAAAACATATAACAAAAATAGTGATAGAAAAAAAAATATAAAGAAAAAAAAATAAAAATAGAAAAAAAAACAGAAAAAATATAAATAGGAATTAAAACAGAAAATAATAATTAAAAAACAAACAGAAACTAAAAATAAAAAATAAAGTGAAAAGAGAAAATAAAATTAGAAACAAAAGATTAAAAATAAAATTTAAAACAGATAGAAATGTAAACTAAAAAAAGAATTAGAAAACATATAATAAAAATAGAGATAGAAAAACAAAAAAATACAAATAAAAGTAGTAAAAGAAAATCGAAACTTAAATTAAAAATATAAATAAAAAAAGAAAAACTAAAAATAGAAATAGGAGTAAAAATATAAAATAAAAATAGAAATTGCAAGCAGATAGATACAGAAACTGAAAACTAAAATGGAAATGTAAACTAAAAACAGAAATAGAAAAGAAAAATTGAAAAAATGAATAGAAACTAAAACTAAAAATTAAAAATAGATAGAAATAAAAATTGAAAAAATGTAAAAAGTAAATTAAATACAAAAAACAAAAAAAAATAGAATCATAAATAGAAAATAAAAATTGCAAGCATAAATAGAAAAAAAACTGAAAATTGTAAACAAAAAACAGAAATACAAATAAAACTGAAAACATAAATAGAAATAGAAAATAAAAACAGGAACTGAAAATAAAATTAAAAATAAAAACTGAAAAATAGAAAATAGAAACATAACCTAAAAACATAAATAGAACATAAAATATGAGAACATAAAAACACTGAAAAAGAAATCAAAATTGAAATATATATAGAAAAATACTAATAGAAACTAGAAAAAGAAAAAGAAACACAAAACAAAAAAATGAAATGGAAATGGAAACTAAAAGCTGAAAGCCGGAATAAGAAATAGAGACTAAAAACAGAAATAGAAATAGAATCAGAAATTTTAAACTGAAAAATATAAATAGAAACTAAAACTAGAAATAGAAGGAAAAAAAACTTAAAATAGAAATATAAACAGAAAACAAAAATAGAAACTGAAACAGAAAACAGAAATAAGACCTGCCCTTGTACAACTGACTACCATTTACTTAAACTATTTGTTAAAGAATTATATTATGCAAACAGAAAAAACTATACAGAATTTTTCCTACAAAATGTGGCTGAATGGGGACCTTTCATTTTAAAACAAGCATCCATCCATCCATCCATCCATTTTAACTCCTTTTTCTCTATTGAAAAATGCAAGCACACATCATTCGAAGTTCAGTGTGCGATAAAATCCACCCATTATCACCATATAGTGCATGTAGAACTACTCCACTGAGTTACATCATTGCAAGTCCAAAGCGTAACTGCTAAGAGGAAAACAGAAATATTTTTTTGTTTTAAAAAACAGGAAAAAATGCAGTTTCTGTTTTTGTTTAAAAACAAGCAGAAAAAGGCTATTTTCATTTTGTTTTACAACAGAAACTTTTAAAAAAATGTTTTCAAAAAAAGTTTTCTCCAAAATAAGAATAGAAATAATGTTATATAAAAAAAAATCTGGAAAAAAATGCAGTTTGTTTTTGTTTAAAAAAACTGTTTTCAAAAAAAGTTTTCTCCAAAATAATTATGTTTGAAAAAAATACAGTTTCTGTTTTTGTTCAAAAAAGGCTGAAAAATGTTATGTTTTGTTTATGTTTTTTAACGGAAACTTAAAAAACGGGTTTCCAAAGCAATTTTCTCCAAAATAAAAACAGAAACAAATTAAAACAAAAATAATTTTTTGTTTTTTTAAAAAAAAACTGAAAAAAAACAGTTTCTGTTTTTGTTTAAAAAACAGTTTCTGCTTTTTTGAAAAAAAAATGGGAAAAACTGAAAAAAGGCTGTTTTCTAACACACACAAAAAAACAGTTTTCGAAAACATTTTCTCCAAAATAAAAACAGAATAACTTTTCTGTTTAAAAAAAATGCCGTTTCTGTTTTTGTTTAAAAAACTGAAAACAAAAGAAACTGGAATGTTTTTGTTTTAAAAAACTGGGGAAAAAATGCAATATCTATTTTTGTTTAAACAAGCTGAAAAAGGATATTTTCGGATTTAAAAGACAGGAAAAAATGTAGTTTCTGTTTTTGTTTAAAAAAGAAGAAAAAGGCTCTTTTCATTTTGTTTTACAACAGAATTTTTTTTAAAAAAAAATTATGTTTAAACAAAACTGGAAAAAAATACAGTTTCTGTTTTTGTTCAAAAAAGACTGAAAAAAAATACAGTTTTCTGTTTATGTTTTCTAACAGAAACTTAAAAAATGGGTATACAAAAAAAATTCTCCAAAATAAAAAACAGAAACAAATTTATGTTTCTAAAACTGGGAAAATATAGTTTCTGTTTAAAAAAATTAAAAAGAGAAAGACTGGAATAAAAAAACAAAAAAAAAAAGTTTCTGTTTTGTTTTAAAAAAACTGAAAAATATTGTTCTCTGTTTTGATTTTAGAACAGATACTGAAAAAAAGAAAAACAATTCAAAAACATTTTTCTTCAAATGCCCAACTGCTTTTTTGAAAAAAAAAATCTGGGAAAAAACTGAAAAAATGTGTTTGATGTTTTCTAACAGAAAAAAAAAACAGAATAAATTTTCTGTTTTAAAAAAATGCAGTTTCTGTTTTTGTTTAAAAAACTGAAAACAAAAATGATTTCAGAAAACAGTTTCTACAAAATAAAAACAGAAATATTTTTTTGTTTTAAAAATTAGGGGGGAAATGCAGTCTGTTTTTGTTTAAAAGAGGCTGAAAAAAGATATTTTCTGTAACTTTTTTTAAAAAATGTTTTCAAAAAAAGTTTTCTCCAAAATAAAGAATAGAAATAATGTTATATTTAAAAAATATGAAAAAAATGCAGTTTGTTTTTGTTTAAAAAAACAGTTTTCCCCAAAGTAATTATGTTTACAAAAAACTGAAAAAAATACAGTCTGTTTTTGTTCAAAAAAGACTGAAAAATATTATTTTTTGTTTGCGTTTTTTAACAAAACTTCAAAAGCTGGTTTCCAAAACAATTTTCTCCAAAATAAAAATAGAAACAAATTTTTGTTTCTAAAACTGGAAAAAAAATAGTTTATGTTTTTGTTTCTGTTTTTAAACAGAAAGACTGGAATAAAAAAACAGTTTCTGTTTTTGTTTAAAAAAACTG
Organism: Actinidia polygama; assembly: GCA_030159135.1. Lineage (NCBI taxonomy): Eukaryota > Viridiplantae > Streptophyta > Magnoliopsida > Ericales > Actinidiaceae > Actinidia > Actinidia polygama. Next base: position 1,401,878 of record BRYF01000003.1, on the reverse strand, counting down.
AAAAATATTATCTTCTCTTTTGGTTTTTTAACAGAAATTGAAAAAAAGAAAAAACATTCAAAAATATTTTTATTCAAAATAGAAACAGAAATTAATATTTTTAAGATTATCTATGACTCACCCTAAATGGGTCAAACAATTGATAACTGAAAGAAGGGACATAAAATTGATGGAACCAAAACAAAGAGAGAGAGAGATGAAATTAAAGCGAAAAATAAAATTATAGGCTCAAAACAAGCAATAAAAAAAAAGGTTACAAGAATAGCAACATTAAGACATGCCAAATATTGACAGAGAGAGAAAAAAAAACAGAATAAATTTTTCTGTTTTTGTTTAAAAAACTGAAAACAAAAATGTTTTCAGAAAACAGCTTTCTAGAAAATAAAAACAGAAATAATTTTTTGTTTTAAAAAACTGGAGAAAAATGTACTTTCTGTTTTTTATTAAAAAGACCTGAAAAGGGATATTTTCTGTAATTTTTTGATTTAAAAAACAGGAAAAAATGTATTTTCTGTTTTTGTTTAAAAAAAAAAGCAGAAAAAGGCTATTTTTATTTTGTTTTATAACATAAACTTTAAATCTAAGTCAAAGATTGGCACACCCGTATTTCTAGAAAATCAATAATTGATAAACAAGATACACTGTTACTCAACAGAGTGATAGAGAGGCATCAATAGTCAAATGCCCAAAAGTCCAAAGAATTTAAAATTTTCACTAAAATATAATAAACCCAGAAAAATCTAAGAAAATATTAAATAAATCCAACATCAATAGTCAAATGCCCAAATGTTTTTTTTTAAAAAAAGGGAAAAACTAAAAAAATGCTGTTTTAACAGAAAAAAATAGTTTCTGTTTCTGTTTTTGTTTAAAAAAAGCTGAAAAAGGACATTTTCTGTAATTTTTTGATTTAAAAAACAGGACAAGGTGTAGTTTCTGTTTTTGTTTAAAAAAAAGGATATTTTCATGCTGTTTTACAACAGAAACTTTAAAATTGTGGGTGGGTTCATGGGTTTTAATCAAAATTGTCATCCCTACTTTTATTGAGTTTTTTATTTTGTCAAAATCAAATTCAAATCAAGAAGTCCTCCCTTGAAATAGTAAAAACAATTCAAAGCAAACCAATTACTTTTAAAATATGTAAATGAATAAAAGTACTAACCTTCCATGGCTGTTGAGGACGAAATACAGAAATCTAGACCTAAACTCTCTGATAATTGGAAAAAAGCCTGATGGACAGAATGTAGATTAAAGAACTGTGTTTTCTGCGTTTTGTGATCGGCCTTGTGTTCACTGATATATTTTGCCACTATCAACAGTCATGGAAGTTATCATATTGTTAATCTACAAAGGAAGAGAGAGACTAAGCAATCTATCTAAGTTAAGCAATCAATTTAATTATGGGATAATCAGAAGCCAAAAAAATAATTAAAAAATCAGCACATATTGAAAATGCGTAACTCCCTTGACTTTCATATTACCATGATCTCACTCTGAATGCTCTCAGAAGAACCAACATGACATTTCTCTTAGGCAGTCCTTCTTAGGTCACTCGTTAAAATTCAAATAAGACACTATTTTCAATTATCATTTTGTTCACTGAGTTCAACAAGATCTTAGACCACAAAAACACAAATCCCAATGCCCTGACGGCATACCCCATTTGAAATAATAAATCGGCAAATAACATATCGAAAAACAAGGAAAAAACGCATGAGTATCTTTCTGGTTCAAATTATTTACAGCCAACATTCAAATTATTTTTCATGACTATCTTTCTGGTTCACCAAGAAAGTCGGAAACAACTAGTATGAGACAAACTTATGCAGCATGCAGGATTAGCAACAAAGATTTCACAGGAAAAAAGTCAGAAAAATGTAC
>BRYF01000003.1:1387500-1390000 GCA_030159135.1 Actinidia polygama | reverse complement strand
ATTAGGCAAAATACTTACTTTGTTGAAGTTTGTAGAAACCGCTCATCCAGCATATTATCGAGTAGGTCATCGCACAATTTCCATGTCACGATTTGAATACATGTCCTGTCCATTTAAGAATATAATACAAATATCAGCATTAATTTAGGCACACCACAAGGCATAGATCACCGTACATATTTAAAATGAACATGAAGCAAAGCAATACTTGAATCAACAACTAGCAAAATATATACAAATACATCAAAGAAGGTTGAACTTCAACAAAGAAGAGACCAAAATTTTTCCATTGTTGAAGAAAGAAGTCTGAAAAAATAACTGAAGGAAACATATCATTTTTGTTAACAGTTTGGCCACACAAAGTGGGATAGCCACCCATTACAGTCATGCAAAATGCGGTGAGATACAAAATATGGAACAGTGGAGACGTGAATAAAAGTAGTCGTATTCAACATGCATTTAGCCAACCTATCAGTTACCGTGATTGTTTGCCTGTAAGAGTGCTTGATGTGGAGATCACTGTTATGCTGCATAAAGGACCTGCAATCACATATCAAGGATTTAATCCAGGGAGATGCATTAGAGTCAGCCCAGTAAAAGAGTACTTAATATATTCATCATGTACAAAGGCATCGTTGACTTAAAACCAGAATCAGTATCTTAGGCCGATGTAACAATAAAGAAAAAAATAAATCAAGCTTGGTGGACATTTGGAGGTTCAGGAAACAAACTAGACGGCAAGCATTCTTGCATTGAGAGTGGATATAATCATCTCAAGATCACCAAATCAAAATAATCTTAAATAATTCTCCATGATGAATTGACAAGTGGTTCTCCAAAATGAGGTTGGAGAGTTCTCTCAAGTTCACATAAATTAATCAAATTCTTTTAACCTAGGACGTGCAGCAAGGTAGATCTTTGCTTGCCACTGCTTCATTCAATGACTACAAAGACATTTTCAGGATGTGTAAAGTAGTCCACTCTCCAAAGAAACAGTATTACCGATACAAACTGCAGGACCAAAAAAATGTGTTGTGCCGATAGAAACTCTCGTACCACTTGTTAGGGTTCAAATAAAAGTACGCTTGTACAGACACATCAGAGTCGTATACACATGCCAAAGAGAAAAATATGGTTAGGCATGAACTCGGCTTCATCCGTGGGTAACATAAATAAAATCCAGTAGATGCTATAGATATTACAGATACGAGATCAAAAATACCAAAAAGAAAACAAAAATTCAACACCAATATGGTAATGCATGAGCTTTGAAGCAATTTTCGTTTCCCTGTCACTCCAAGTGGCTGAACTTCGAGTCACAGCTATTTCCCTATCACGTTTAAACCAAGGAACCACATTTAGACTGCTACATGCCATAACGGTGATGATTATACAAGGAAACAACCAACGGAATTCAAAATGTTGTAGATACATGAGAAACCCAATTATTACTATACAATTGTGGCCTGTGGAACCACCGGGTTAGCTTAGTTAGCCAGAGTCCTGGCAACTCATTTAGGAGGTCAGCGGATCGATTCATGGAGACTTTCTCTCGTTCTTCGGAAGTTCTACATGCGGTGGTTGTTGCTGGGCTCATGGTACGTCTTCGAGTGTTTTTGGACTTTGTTTAATTGTTGAATGTCCAGATTGATTTCATTCTCATGATACTTGTAAATTACCACGAACTGTCTGACAAAAAAATGGCAGCCTGTGGGAAAGAAAAAAGAGTGAGCGACATAGATTAAAATATCTCTTGTAAAGTAACTTGCAAACATGAACACAAACATATCAGTCCACCCTTTGGTAACTAAATATCTCTTGTAAAGTAACTTGCAAACATGAACACAAACATATCAGTCCACCCTTTGGTAACTGCTCCGCCGCAGAAGCCAAGTCTAGAGAGAGAGAGAGAGGATTAATCATTTGTTGTATGTAGAGCAAATAAATGAAAACAAAAATCTCGCAACTTATCTGTTCAATTAATGTATATGGCTCAAATGGTTGCCCACTGGTAAAATGCCAGCTTGTCAACCTGAAGCAAATATTGGTGAATGCGTCTCTAGGCTATTGAGTTTTCAGGTTTGATCATTCTCCGCTCAAAACTGTTTAAGTTACACCGTTTCAGCTTAAAAATGTTCATCTGGGGGCGAACAGAGATAGGAGGAGGAGGAGAAGAACAGAGAAACGAAGAATAGAGACAAGAACAGAAGAGCAGCAAGGAACCAGACCACAAGAAGGACAAGGAATATTGGAGCAAAGAGAGAGATAGTATGTAATTTGTCTCAACCTCAAGAATCTTTTACTCGTTCATCAAAGTTATCATTAGTTATGGGAAAATCAAAGGGGGCAGAAAAGTCACCTCTCAATTAACACTTAAAATAAAAAATTCAAAAATAGGCACTAAGTTGAGCCGAAAATAGGTGCACAAATCTCTCTAATCATGAACCTATAAGTAGCATGCTCAATGAGTACAGAATCTTTCTGTTTTCTCAGAAATCAG
>BRYF01000003.1:1380000-1382500 GCA_030159135.1 Actinidia polygama | reverse complement strand
AGGGTAAGGGAAGTAATTTTCATAAAATGCGACCATTTTTTTGTCTTTATCATTTGAAATTTTAAATAAATGTCCAAAATATCGTTTAAGAAAAAAGAACCAAACCTTTAACGAATTAAGAAGTGACAATTTTGGTAATTTGACAAAATTATTAAGGATTTTATTGTAATTTTGCATAATAAAAACATTACCCTATATTTTCAAAAATATTTTTTGTTTAAATATTTTTATTACATAGAAGTGCAAAAAATATGATATATTTTATTTTAAAAAGGGTGCCAGAAATATCACTATTCTTACATTTAATTAGGAACTTTTTTTTGATAATTAATAAGAGACCCATTAGTTTTCAAAATCAATTCCCTGTGAGATTTTTATCCCAACTATCACCAGGATCAGCAATTCGATTCTTATCCTTGATAACCCAATTCAGTACTTAAATATATACCCTGTTTGGAGCAAGTGTATTTGAATTTTTTTAGCTGTTTTCACTTTCGATAATTTTCGTCTTTAGTGAACTTTTCTCATTGCTTGTGAAGTTTGAAGTGTTTTTTTTCTAAATTAGATGAAAATTCTTAAATGTTTGGACTCTGCTCGAGAGGAACCAGAAAATTATAAAATTTTGATCAAACGATAAAAAAACTTATTAAAAACGAAAAAATTCAAAATTCAAAATAGCTAAAAAAATCAAAAAATCATTACCCAAACAGAATTATAGAACAAATTAAGTTGATTTAATAACAATATTTCACATGGCATAAAATTGCAAGTTCCAAAAATTTCAAAATTTCGTACACATTTGCAGTTACTGCTGCTAAATAAATTACAACGCAAACCAAATTGACAAATGAAATCATACATAACAGAAGTTAAGCATTGTTTTTTGTTGTCTTTACAAAACCCAATAAAAAAACTGACTTAAACATAACTATTTCAAAGACAAAAGGCATCAACAAATCCCTATACAAAATAATAATTCTGTAAATTTCTGTAAAGAAAACTGAAAATAATTAAAAATATAAATAGAAAAAGAAAAAATTAGTTACTAAAAAAAACGAAATAAAATGAATTATATAAAATAAGAAAAAAAGGAAAAAAGTAGATAAAATAAGAAAAACAGGGGAAAAAAAGTATATAAAGATTAAAAAAAGAATGATAAATAGAAAAAAGGAAAAAAGGGAAAAAATAGAAAAAAGAAAAAGAGATAAAAACCAAAAAAAGAAAGAGGAAATTAAATACAAGAAAAAAGAAGATAATACAACATATATAACCAGAAACAAATAGAAGAAAAAACAATAAAAAAATAAAGAAGAACAGAAAAAATAGAAAATAATTGAAAAGAAAAAGAAAAAAGAAAAACAGAAATAGAAAATATATACCAAAAACAGAGATAGAAAAAGAAAAAGAAATGAAATAATAATAGAAAAATGTAAAAAAAAAGTTTAGAAAACAAAAATAGAAAAAGAAAAAAAATATAAATATAAATAAAACTGAAAACATAAAAAAATAGAAATAAAACAGAAAAATGTAAAAAAAAATAATATTATAAATAGAAAAATAAAATATAAATAAATATTAAAAATAAAACAAAAATTAAATAATAGAAATAGAAACTATAAAATAAAAAAAGAAATAGAAACCGAAAATAGAAATAGAAATAGAATCAGAAAACAAAAAAAGAAGTACGAATAGAAATAAAACTGAAAAAACAAATAGAAAAAGAAAAAAAATTAGAAACAAAAATAAACATAGAAACTGAAAATAGAAACATTAATTGAAAAAAAGCCAAAAATTAAAAATAAAACATGAAAATAGAAAAATAAAATAAAAACAAGAAAATGAATAGAAAAAGAAACTGAAAAAAGAAATAAAACTCAAAACGTAAAAAAAAATTGAAAACATAAATAGAAATAGAAAATAAGTAAAAATAAAAATAAAAATAAAAATAAAATAAAAAAATAAAAAATAGAAACAGAAAGAAAAATTAAAATTAAAAACTAAAAACAAATATAAAAATAGAAACGAAAAATTATATAAAACTAAAAAAGTAAAAAAAAATGAAAACATAAATAGAAACGTAAAATCAAAATCAAAACAAAAAATGAAAATGTAAACGAAAAAATAACAAAGGTAGAAAAAAAAGAAGATAAAATAAAACCTAAGAAAAAAACGTAATACTAAGAAAAATAGATAAAAACAGGAGAAAAGAAAAAAGCAATAAATAATTAAATATAGAAAAAGAAAAAAAGAAAATTGGAAAAATAGGGGGAAAAAGGAAAACAAAGAGAAGATAACAATATAAACAGAAAATAGATAAAAAAATGAAAATGGGAAGAAAAACAATTAAAAAGAGAAAAAGAGAAAAAATGAAGATAAAAACAGGAAAAAAACAAAAGAAAAGCAAAAAAAAAAGTAAAAAGTGAAAAATAAATACAGCGAAAAAAGAAGATAAAAATTGAAAATAAAGAAGATATCAATAAAATGAAAAAATAGATAAAAA
>BRYF01000003.1:1362500-1365000 GCA_030159135.1 Actinidia polygama | reverse complement strand
GAAACTTAAAAAAAAAAAAAACGTTTTCAAAATAGTTTTCTCGAAAATAAGAATAGTTTTATTTTACTTTTTTTTTTGTTCCCCAGTTCCATTTTTCAGCATTTTAAAAAATTGTGGCAAACTGTTCTAAAAAATGCAGTTTCTTTTTTATTTAAAAAACTGAAAAATACTGTTTTATGTTTTTCGTAATAGAAACTGAAAACATAAATGTTTTCAAAAAAAAGTTTTCTAGAAAATAAAAACAGAAATAAATTTTTGTTTTAAAAAACTGGAATAAAACGCAGTTTGTGTTTTTTTTAAAAAAGCTAAAAATGTTTTTTTTTTGTTTTAAAAAACTGAAAAAATGTAGCTTCTGTTTTTGGAAAAAAGTGTTTTTTTCTTCTTTTGTTTAAGAATATTTTTTATACAAAATCAGATAGTGTATATAAAATCTTTTGGATTTTGTTTTTCTTACCGTTGTGGATCTTGGCTTGATCAGGAAGAAATACAACTTCCCATTTGGAGCTTCGGACAATTTTCCTTTCCTGATGGGAACTGTTTTTATACAAAATCAGAGAGTTCCTTTGATGGGCTTGTGCTGTGAGCCTAATATGCCTGGCCCACATGAAAAGATCGTTGTAACCGTCCATGGACCCGTTCATCCGTAGGACTCCAACTGGGCTACAATTGTCAAGAAAATCTTTTGGATTTTATTTTTCTAACCGTTAGAATTGGCTTGATCTTCAAGCAAATTAGCTGGATCAAGAATAAATACGAACTTCTAACTTTGGAGCAATACACTTTGCCCCTTTAGGTATTGATCCATGATCACTTTGGTCCTCAAACAAGTGATTTTCCTACTTTGACCCTTAAGCTATTGAATTCGTTACAATTAAGACCAATCACTAACTTCCTCCAATTTATTAATGAAAACAGAAACTGAAAACATAAATAAAACTGAAAATAGAAATAGAAACAAAAAATAAAAAAAAAAACTTAAAATAGAAATAAAACCTTAAAACATAAATAGAAAAAAATAAAAAATTAAAGCAATAGAAATAAAAATTAATTTTTATTTTAAACTAAAAATTGAAAACAAATGAAAATGTAAACTAAACACAAAAATAGAAATACAATCAAAAAATTAAAAAAAAACTAAAAAAAATAGGAATAGAAATAGGAATGGAAAATTGAAACAAAAAATAAATAGATAGAAATAGAAATACAGTTTTCAAAAACTGTTTTCAAAAACAGTTTTCTCCAAAATAATTATGTTTAAAAAAAACTGAAAAAATACAGTTTCTGTTTTTGTTCAAAAGAGGTTGAAAAATGTTATTTTTTGTTTATGTTTGTTAACAGAAACTTAAAAAATGGGTTTCCTAAACAATTTTCTCCAAAATAAAAATAGAAACAAATTTCTGTTTCTAAAACTGAAAATAGTTTCTGTTTTTGTTTTCAAAAAAATTGAAAGACTTTTTTCTATTTTTATTTATTTTTTTAAACAGAAAAACTGGAATAAAAAAAAGTTTTTTTCCAAAATTAAAACAAAAACAATTTTTTGTTTTAAAAAAAAAACTGAAAAAAAACCAGTTTCTGCTTTTGTTTAAAAACCAGTTTCTGCTTTTTTGAAAAAAAATGGGAAAAACTTAAAAAAAAAAGGCTGTTTTCTATTTTAAAAAAATGCAGTTTCTGTTTAAAAAACTGAAAACAAAAGAAACTGAAATGTTGTTTTGTTTTAAAAAACTGGGAAAAATGCAGTTTCTGTTTTTGTTTAAAAAAGCTGAAAAAAATCAAAAAATTAAAAAAAAAACTAAAAAAATTAGGAATAGAAATAGGAATGGAAAATTGAAACAAAAAATAAATAGATAGAAATAGAAATACAGTTTTCAAAAACTGTTTTCAAAAAAAGTTTTCTCCAAAATAATTATGTTTAAAAAAAACTGAAAAAATACAGTTTCAGTTTTTGTTCAAAAGAGGCTGAAAAATGTTATTTTTTGTTTATGTTTTCTAACAGAAACTTAAAGAATGGGTTTCCTAAACAATTTTCTCCAAAATAAAAATAGAAACAAATTTCTGTTTCTAAAACTGAAATAGTTTCTGTTTTTGTTTAAAAAAAAATTGAAAGACTATTTTCTGTTTTTATTTCTTTTTTTAAACAGAAAAACTGGAATAAAAAAAAGTTTTTTTCCAAAATTAAAACTAAAACAATTTTTTGTTTTAAAAAAAAAACTGAAAAAAAACAGTTTCTGCTTTTGTTTAAAAACCAGTTTCTGCTTTTTTGAAAAAAAATGGGAAAAACTGAAAAAAAGGCTGTTTTCTATTTAAAAAAAATGCAGTTTCTGTTTAAAAAACTGAAAACAAAAGAAACTGAAATGTTGTTTTGTTTTAAAAAACTGGGGAAAATGCAGTTTCTGTTTTTGTTTAAATAAGCTGAAAAAGGATATTTTCTGATTTAAAAGACAGGAAAAAATGTAGTTTCTTTTTTATTTTAAAAAAGCAGAAAAGGTTATTTTCATTTTGT
>BRYF01000003.1:1272500-1277500 GCA_030159135.1 Actinidia polygama | reverse complement strand
AACCAATCTTAAATAACAATCGTATGTAACTATAGTTATACATACGCAACAAATTTAAACCAACTATAACCCCAAAGCCAGGGGCTGTCCCAAGTAGAGGTTAGGAGGGGCTATAGCCCCCCCTCACTTTCAAAAACTTACAAAATCTGCTTTAGAATTTATTTTTTTTACACTTTAGCCCCCCTTAACCTAAAATCCTGGCTCCGCCCCTGCCCAAAGTCACTTTTTTCCTTATTTTAAAAAGGGATTTTTTCTTACTCACTCTATCCTACTATTTATTCTATTATTACCCTATTATTTTTTATTCTTTCTTAACTCTTATTGTAAACACTAAACACGCGTCAGCTAAAAAAGTCTAAAATTTTGAATCGCAATTCTAAATTCATAGCCAGTCACTAATGGAGAGTTACTTGTAGTACGTAGTTTTGGTGGATTTGGATTCTGGACTTGCCTCAGCCCAGTCTGAAATGACTCAGCCCACTCGAACCCAGGCAAAGCCTGCTTAGCCCAATTTGAACTTCCTCATGCAAAAGTGGCGCTCATTTAAATTCGACATTTAAAAGAAAATTCGACGTTTTTTCTTCGGGATATCAATTTATTGAAATATTCTCAAGATTTTACATAACATTACGTTGGTCATGAAAATGTGTTTAAAGCTGAGTGAGTTTAATTTAATCGACTGAGTGACACTATTTAGTTTTGTCCTTGAGCACGATGACCCATTAGTACAATCCGGGATTTTTTCCCGTTACTTCAACCAAGGCTCCAGTTAGGCTCCATCGTAAATTTAACTAGCCGTAATATACCAGAGATTGTGCAAGAAACGTTGTCAGTCTAAAAGTATTTCTGATTGATTTTTTTGCTTATTTTTAGCTAAAGTAAAATTAGAAAAGCAAAAAAACTAAAAAATCTTAGCGTTTTTGATAGCAAACTTAAAAAAAAACTTAATTTTTAAGCATTACCAAACGGAGCCTAAGTCTGGTCTAAGTTTGATACAGTGAACTCAAGTTAGGCTCGAGTTGTCCAAAAAAGTTAAAAGACATAATTTGTTTCATAACTATTCAGAAGGGATAATTTTGAAAAACCAACAAGTTTTGAATATAAATTTATTAAAGTGAATAAATATTTTTGAGATATTGTAAATTAAAAATATGAATAAACAAAACAAGACAGATGGAGAAATAAATATTACACATTGTTGAGTGAAGTCCCACATCGCCTGAGAGACTCTTGTCTGCGTCTGTTTATAAGGTGGGAAGTTCCCTCCCCTTGTAACTCGAGTTTTGAGGGAAAGTTCTACTCCTCCTTCTCTAACATGGTATCAGAGCCTGATGTCTGTTCTGATGTGTGGATCCCTCAACTTACGTTTTCTCCTCACAATCTGTATCACGCTCTGCGTGAGGGGGAGTGTTGAGTGAAGTCTCACATCGCCTGAGAGACTCCTGTCTGCGTCTGTTTATAAGGTGAGAAGTTCCCTCCCCTTGTAACTCGAGTTTTGAGGCTGAGTTCTACCCTCATTCTCTAACACATGTAATTATAAATACAATACAATAAAACCAGGCTCAAGTTGTCAAAGACTTCTGTCAAGCCTCTGCCCAATCTTAATTAGAACTCTAAAGTTTTTACCCAAACCCAAACTTCTCTTCAATTTATATTGATCTACTGGTAATTTTTAGGTGCAAGTTGTATCCAATTTGTTAGGCATCCAATGCTCCATCTATCTTGCCAAAGTTCAAACATTGGCACGCTCTCTCCCTCCCTCTCTAAGTTAGAAATAAAATAAAAATAGCTTGTATCAAAAAATTTAAAAAAAATTCCTATTTTTTCCCCTTATATTTTGTTTTCAAAAAGGACAACGAACAAACTTGTGTAGCACATAAGGCTAGATACCCATCTCTCTGATAAAATATTTGGTGCTGTTGGAGCAATGTTTTATATCAGAAATTGAATAACATATGTGTACATAATAATCACAACTCAGAAAAAATGCAATACCTAATTACTCTAAGATTACAGTATTGCTAAGATTTGTTCTGAGAGCACTAAATAATTTCTCCATTGTTTGGAGAACACATGAAGGCAATATGACGTCATGAAATGACATCAAAATTACGCGATTGTATTCGTCATCGTCCCAGTCGGTACATTCAGTCAAGGGTTGGTACAGCATATTAAGCGACAATTCCATGGGCGCGTCCGCATTCACATTTGCCGTACTTATCCACTGACGCTTGCCACGTGGACCAATAACCCCTCCAGCCATCCGGAACATTTGTTTAGTCTCTCTCCTTCCCCACTTAACAACCCTAATGCTATTGGGAATGGATTTTGTGTGTGTGAAAAAATACTAACAAAAGAGGAGGAAAAATGTGAAAGAAATATCTAAAGAAGAAGGCCTTTTTTGTTCTAAAAAAGAAATATTAATCAAAAAGTATTTAGATCCTTCTCTTAACTTTGAAGAAATTAGTAAAACGTAGTTTGAGGGGATAAATTATATAACTATGGAATTCGGCTTTATTAAAACAGGCACCGCTACTGAGCTCGGTCTAGACACCACCGAACACAGACATTAGCCGAGGTAAGGCCACCATTACTCCCGAGATGTTGATATCTAGTAAGTTCGGTAGAGTAATCGCGCTGAAGTTTGGACAAGGGGTAACGGTCGGCTGAGATTCCGAAGCATGTTAGGAAACAGAAGGTAACTTGCATAGCGAAACTTCTTTTGACTGCCCCCATGCCCAGGATGAGACGTCGACAACATGATGACAGGTTACTAGCCAAGCCCTAGGAGCATGGCTGAGTCAGCCGCCTACTCATTGACGCAGCGGTCAGCACGTCCAAGCACATGCTGAGCCGCAGTCTGTCCAGTGACATGACAGCTGACACGTCAAGGCACGCGCCGAGCTATGCCATATAAATTTAGCCTTTATTTTTCTAAAAGGTACTCGAGTTCAAACTTGAGAAATACATACTCTCTTTATTTACATATACTTTTCGGTCATCCAATTTGCTCATTGGAGAACCGTTTTTCGAAAACAGCTATGACAACCGTTCTTACTATATCTGTGTCGCAGCTAGGCTCATTCCAGATTGGTGACCGAATACGGCAACTTGCACGGCTGCAGAACCACCGCAGATGTCTATCCTCGATTTCCTTTCTCTCATATCACAAACTACTTCAAGGTTCTTTTTGAGGATAATGACTAGCTACTAGATGAAACTTTAAAGACTTAGACGAAAAAAAATGAGGCCTCATTTGAATGCTTTTATTTTATTTCTTATGTTCTTTGTTTTCACGAGACAAACACGAGCAAACATTTTAATTAAGCAGGTGGTGATATTTGAACACGTACTCTATGTCTGTTTTGATATCAACATGTTAACCATTAACTCATCTAAAAACTTAAGTTATTAGATAGATAATTATTTATTATTTATTATACTCTCAACAGGATTAGAAGAATCAACAAAAGATAATTTGCTTACTGTGTTTTTTATTTTTCTCAAATACGTCTTTTTTTTATATACTGTTTCTATTTCTCAACTCAAGATGAATCGAAAAGCTTTAAAATTCAAAACGATTTTGATAATAAAAAGTTGTTTTATTAACACGAGCCATGCGAGGAGACTGAAGAGTTCATATTTGATAACATTCGAATTATTTTTTATGTGATCAAATGACCGCAATTATATGCTTGATTAGAAAAAAAAATCATAGTTGATTGAACGCGTCTCGTTCTAACATAAGATTCCAAAGATATTATCCATTGACTCATAAAGGATATTCAATATTCATGGCGGTCCTCATTCACATTCCAAAAGAGACGAGAGTAAAATGCTATTATTTCGAGGTTAATTACGTCATAATTAATCGGAATGACGGATCATTGATTTTAGATTACAATGTTGAGTTCAGGGACGGAACCAAAATTTTAGTACAAAATGGGTACCTATTATTTATAAATTATAATTTAAAAATGTGGAGATGTTAAAATAATATTCAAAAAAAAATATTTTTTTCTCTCTCTTTTTCCCATTTTGGATTACGTGTTTATCAACGATGCAAACTTTTCTCTTGGAAGAATTTTCGACACGTCTGTGCGTGACTAATGGCCTGGTCTCTATTTAGAAAGGTCTTGAGGGTCCCTATATGTGGGGTCATAAATATTGGCCTTGGCCTGAAGACTGAGGACGACCAAACCACTAGATTTTGGGTATGAACGGAGTTGTCACTTTTCTCTGTAGTACACTAACCACTCCCATGATCTTTGTCGTGTAAAAATTGAACTTGCTATGAAATTCCCCTTTCCAAAAAAGGGTGCTGCTTTCTATATTTAGAGCAAGAAATATCCTACAGCTAGCTGCAACTCCGGCGGGTTCAAACGGATTAAGAGTTGGAGCAAGATCAGTCGTTTGATATCGAGCTCGAAATATTTCTACCGAAATCCAACCCACTAATTGGTGAATGCCGTCCACTTGTGACTTCTGTGTAGTACTAGCCGACTTACATGATCTTTGCATTTTAAAAATTGGACTTGCTAACAGCACTTCCAACGGATCCTACATTTCTTCATTTTAGAGAACAAACACACATTAACCCGTATTTTCAAACTCTCATCTAATTGAGGGGATGAGTTTTGATCCTTTAAATATAAAGTGTGTGTATATATATATAAAATTAGTAGAATATGATAGATTCATAATTTCTTTAAAATGAGACCAATATTAAATATTTTTAGTAAAAAGTTAAGACCATGATGATTCAAAATTTTGAAAGAGAAGTGATTAATGAAAGTGTTTTAGATATATTAATTTAAGCGAATTTTAAAAAACATTAAGGTAAAAATAGATAATTGTTGTTGGAGTTGGTACTTAGAGTTGAGATATTCTCTCTTTCCAAAAAGGTCATACCTTCCATATTAAAAGCAAGAAATTTCATCTTTTGGGTTGGTCCAATAGGGGGCTCTTATTTTGTCTACCTTTATTGAGAGGGCATGGAC
>BRYF01000003.1:1195000-1197500 GCA_030159135.1 Actinidia polygama | reverse complement strand
TTCAAATCGTTGTGGAAACCCTTCACGGCTATTTTAACTTTAAATCAAGCCAAATAGTTATATCAAAGCGTGAAAGCTCAGGTCCTCAATAGTGTAGATCCCAAGCAGCATATACTTGATAATCCGTCAGGCAATTATAAAACCTACCTTATGAACTGAAAGATAAGCAGCACTCCAAAACTTGCACACCACTAATTTTGTTGCTATAGATAGTCCATTTGGTAATAAGCTCCGAAAGCATTGCACCAAGAAAGCCAAAAAGAGCACCAGAAGCACCAACGGAAACGCTATTGTCAATGAAAAGAGAGGAAACTGTGCTCCCACCAAATCCTGATAGCAGGTAGATGATGCCGATACGAACTGCAAATATTAAGCACAAGGAGAAAAGGTCAGTGACAATACGAATCATATGTTACATACAAAACTAGACACATTTCACGCATATTTTTAACCACAAAAGGTTCGATAACAATTTCAATAACGAGGAGGAGCGCAACATACGGAAGCCAAACTTCTGTTTGAGGCGAATGCCAATAAAGATGAAGCCCAACATGTTTGCAAGCATATGAACAAGGCCGGCATGTAACCAGATACAAGCGATAAGCCTCCATTCTTGGTGCTCGTTCACCACTTCCGTCCTGTCTAGAGCTCCTAACATCTGCAATCTTAAAAAAAAAAAGCTATAAGTGAGTTCAACCATCTCAAGTATAAACAATCCGGTTATAATTCCCATAAACTACTTTTAATTTTCATTTTGCGCACGAAAAATTGAATCATTAAAATCCCAAGTTACCTAAATTCCATGTTTTGAATCATTAAATAGAGTAGTCCTCCTTAAACCTTAAAGCTTAAGATTACATTAAAAAACCAAAGGAATAAAAGAAATCCCAATTCCAACCAGAAAAATAGTAACAGTAACAGCAAGAAGAAGCAAACACAGTGACACATTCAAGGACAAACATAAGCAGATCTTTAATATAAAACCCTAGAAGTCAAACCAGCACTAGAGTCCCATGTTCATGTCACAATCATCACAAAAATTGCAATTCACAAGTTTTCAGAACAAAATTAAGGGGAAAATCAGAAACTGAGAGATCAGTGCCATAGAATCATTTTTTTTTTATCAAATTTGGATACCAAAAATTCCGATTAATCAGATATCAGAATAGCCATACCCATTGGTCAAGCACACACTAAGAACCTAAATTTCATGACAATTCCAATTCACAAATTTTTCACAAATAAAAAGGCCGATATAGACGGATTGTGATCCTCTCTATTACACCCAATGTAATGGAGAGGTCCATTACACAAAAATTAAGCCGTTTCATACTAAAACTATGTCGTTTCACCATTTGTACGGTAGATATAAAAAATATTATTTTTTGACAAGTATATTTATAATATTTTTCGTTCAAAAAATCAACAATGTTGCCTAACAGTTCATCTTTTACTATCATTTTTGTCATTAGTGCAATTTTTTATTTTTTGATCATTTTTTTAGTTTGTGTTAAACTACCAAAATCTATATGCACCAAAAATTGGATAATTTTATTTTTGATTAATTTGGACTTTACTATTTTTTTTAAAAAGAATAAGTTTTTTTTTTACTTTTTAAAATTCTTTACTTATTATGGCCAAATTTATTATAAAACTACGTGATTTAAGTTTAGTGTAAAAAGGCGTAATTTTTGTGTAATGGAAAGATCCCATATGACTGCAAAAATGCAACAATCACAATACAACTTTCCAAAAATCTAATCAACCAAATAAACCCATATGAATACAAATAGTACAATTTTCACACCACAACAATTCAAATTTCCAAATTCTCACACAACATAACAAAACGAGAAAAAATTCATAAATTCGCAGAACAAAAATGAAGAGAAAAGCAGAAACTCTGGTCAAAGTTCCACACAATGATTGTACAACGAATTACAACGTAAACATCCAAACATCGTAGACTCTGAGGACAATCCCCGTTGACTAATTTTTCCAAAGAAACAAAATAGGAATAGGAAAACATTGACTTCAAAAGCATAAATTGAGATCTGGGAATTGAAGAACGGATCAATACGTGGAAGAAGAAGGAACCAACAAGGGATTTTCCTTCATGGCCTGAAACGAAAATCTGCCGAGAAAACTATCCACACACTTGCCTTCGGACCCCGAATTGTGCTTGGGACAATTATTGATGTACGTTAACGTACATAGACTCAACAAAAACAGCAACGTTGGCCACAACGAACAGAGGGATCAGCCATGATGTCCAGTGGGTTTCGCTCTCCTCAATCGCAAAAGACGAGTCACTGTTGCTCCCTCTGTTCTTCTCTCCCCTGCTGTCCAAATCTTCCCCCGCCACGTTTCTCTCTCTCTCTCTCTAAAAACAAGGTTTTAAAAGAGAACGATGATTTCACGGCAGCAGAAACACGCTGCCTTCTTGTGAAGGTAACAACTTTTGAGTGAGTACTTGGTGTTATTAATTTCTTGGATTTCT
>BRYF01000003.1:1140000-1145000 GCA_030159135.1 Actinidia polygama | reverse complement strand
GACTTGAAAATAATTGAATTCACCAATCCTACTAGTCGGAAATTGACTAAAGGGTAGAAAGAAATTACATATTCATTTTTTTACAATTGAAACCGTAAAATTTAACTTTTTACCAATGCCAAACACCTAAGATTTTTTTGTACTTTCCTCTTTTTTTAATTACATTTTTTTCCTTTTTCGGTCAGTTTGTTTCTATGTTTTTGATTCATTTAGAGGAATGAGAGAAAAATAAATCATATTTGAGAAAACTAACTAAAAACAAATAAGGAAAACAAAGACATCATTGCTTATTGTTTCTAATGGGTTTTTTTCCCAATTATAGGTCTTTTTTTAATTTTTTTTATTCAAAACGAATTGAAAAAATAAAAATTTTAAAAAAAAAACTAAAAACTAAAATATTAAATGAAAAACTAAGCAGAAAATTATTAGTCAGATGAGACCTAAGTTGCAGCCTGCAAGCGGAGTTGTTAGACTTTTGTGAATGGAGGACCCACGTTACGCCTAGCAACTAGTATTTTTTCTCTCTCTCTCTCTCTATCTATCTATCTATCTATCTATAATATGTGTCAATTCGTCATTTCGTTTTCCAGTTCCAGATTCATACAAAAAAGGACCAAAGAATTATTCCCAATGATGTTATTCTACAGCTTCATGCATAAAAACACACAAGAACGAAAAAAACAGCTCAGCTTCATTTGAGTGCGAAGTCAAAGACTCTCTCTCTCTCTCTCTCTCTCTCTCTCTCTCTCTCTCTCCCTCTCCTTTATATGTGTCTCGGAGGAGAATAAGATGATCATCAACATTTATTTCTATCTAATGCATTGTCTGGTGGAGAATTTGTTAGAAAACAAAACTCATGCTATTTTTTTCTATACTTCCTGACTTTTGTTTCCATTTTTTTCCACAAATGACAAAAACGGCCTATCTTCTCATACAAAATAAACACTGCATATGCGTTTACGCAAAAATGAACTTAACCCACCCAAAAGGTAAATTATTATTTGGACCCTTGGATTTTTATCAAAATCTCACTTTATACCCCGCGACCAATTGTGTCAGTCAATCCATAATATTTTAGGTCAAATATCAATGTAGTGTTTTCCGGCCATGGGACCCCACGAAAAAAAAAAGCCAACAAGGCTTATAGTAATTCAGTGTAGTTTAAGAATATAGAAACATGAAAACACGGTACTATAAATAACAATGTGCTCCTTCCGCATATCTACAATTCAAATAAGTGAAAGAAAGAGGCCATATATGGCCTCTTGAGAAAAGCCCAAGTGACGCTTAATTGAACAACAGACGGACAAAAACGCCGCAATAACACTTGACATAATAAAAGTATAATATATTAACTTACACAATTGAAAGTGAAATGCATAAACAAATTTTCGTGAAAGTGTAACTATGCAAAGTGTACTTTACCCAAGGAAAAGATTACACGTAGAATAAAAATTCCCGTCTAATAACAAAAAAAGATAGCCGCTACTTTGTATTGTACCTTGTGCAAAAAGTATTACCAATCAGTGTTTTTCCATTTTTTTTTCTGTTTTATTGAAAATTTCCTCAAAGTTGTTTTGGGATGCACTTAGACCATGTCTGATGGGGTGCGGTTCGAATGTCATAAAAAAATTTGACTTTTTCTCGCTAAATATTGATCAGTTGATTTTTAGATCTGATAGTCAAATATACAATCCAATAAATGATATACAAGTACGAGTCACTGATTCAGGAGAGGGATTATTAGAGGATTTATTAATTAAAAATCAACAATACTATATACTAAAAAAAAATAAATTTATAGACCACGTTCATCTCCAGTGTCGCAACATTTTTGAATTTCCATCATAAAATACACTTTTATTGGAAATTGGTTGATCTTTAATGCTTTTATTTCTTGTCATCTTTTTTCTCTTGTTTCTTCACCTCTTGTTTTTTGTTACCATCCTTGTTTTCTAATTTCTTTTCCTCTTTGTTCTCTTCTTTCTTCGCTTCTTTGTCTGGGCCAACGGATAAGATATCAAGCTTTCCAATTTTCTTCAACTTCTTCACCAACGCCACCGTGTCCATCTCTCCCACCACCGTTAGCTTCTGCTCCTTCACATCCGCCGCTATCGAATCAACTCCTATAATTCAGTATCGATCAATATATTTCCATTAAAAAAAAAGTAAACGCAAAAATATATATAGAATGATATGGCGGATTAACGGTCAGTTGGAAATAAATTATTATTTTTTAGATTATTTTTATTTTTAGTAATTTTGTTCTTATTTTTTTTGTCAATATTTTTATTTTTTCTTGATTACAGGAATCGGAAAAGTCCTTTACACAAAAAAAACACTAAAATCCAAACTAATCACTTGTTTGGATTAATTTGAATTTTAGTGACTTTTTTGTTTAAAAAAAAAGAAAATCTGATTTTTCTATTTTAAAATCAAGACGTACTGGAAAAGGGAAAACATTAAAAAAAAAACTAAATTAAGTCATACTAATAACAAAAATTAACAAAAAAACAATTTATAGAAAAAATCATAACATAATTAAATGAGAAAATTTGTATGGGTATATATCTACCGTATATATCAGCAGCTGCTTCTATAGCTTTCTGCTTTGTCTTATCATCAGCCATGGTCATCACCTTCAACACTACCTTAACCTGCAAACAATTTCCGAACAAAAAATTAAGAATAAGGATAAGAATTAATCTAGGGAAATTTTTATCAAATTTCTCAAAAATGATAAATTTTACCTGACCCATTTGAAAGAAGAATCCATGAAACCTTATTCTCTGTGGAGAGAGAAATAGAAATGAATGCTCAGAGGACTTGTGGGCCCTGGATTTTTGCAAGAGGGAATATGAGGGAGCCTGTGTGTGTGTGCGCGTCTCTCTCTCTCTCTATATATATATCTTATACATATAAAGGTGAGTGAACAGTAATTTTATGACCACCAACTTTTCTTCCCATGATGCCCCTGCTCCAAATTGTTTACTGTAAATTACAGTTTCAGTCCCTAGAGTTTTTGATCATTATAATTTGATCCCTAGAGTTCTATTAAGTACAAATTGGTCCCTAGAGTTACTGATAATTACAGATAGATCCCTTGAGTTGTGGTTATTTCCAATTTGGTCCGAGAATTTTTTAATTTTGTCAATTTGAACCCTTAAACAATTTTTTCCCAAATTTTGCCCCTTACCATTCTTTTTTCCATTACCATTTTTGTTTTTCGATTTCACCCCTAACCCCTAACCATTTCTTTCTTCCGATTTTGCCCCTAACCAATTTTTCTTCTTCACATTTTGCCCCTAACTATTTCTTTTAATGTTAGTGAATAGTAACCATATACCACAATTTTTTTTCCGATTTTGCCCCTAGCCATTTTGTTTGTTCCATCCTTTTTTTTTCTTTTTTCTTTTCGATTTTGCCCCTAACCATTTCTTTTTTCCGATTACCATTTTTTTCCCGATTTTGCCCTCCCTCTTATTTTGTAATCGAATTACTCGTCCGTGCATTGCACGACTATTTTTTTTTCGATTACCATTTTTTATTTTTTATTTTTCCCTTAATCATTTTTTTTCCGACTTTGCCCCTAACCATTTCTTTTTTCGATGACCATTTTTATTTCTGATTTTGCCCTCCCTCCATTTTTTATTTTTTAATTGAATTACTCGCCCGTGCCATAAATGTGAGTGCACAATATTTTTTTTTCTACCATTTTTTCCCCCATTTTTTCCCTTACCACCAAGTTTTTTTTTCCATTTTTTTCCCTCCTATTTTGCCCCCACATATTTTTTTTGGTGGTGATTTTGCCCCTAACCATTTTTTTCCATTCCTTTTTTGGGAACAATATTTTTTTTTACCACCATTTTCTTTTAGTTTGTTTACTATCAATTTTTTTTCTGATTTTGCCCCTAGCCATATTTTTTTTTTCTATTTTGTTTTTACCGATTTTGCCCCTATCCAGTTTTTTTTGCCGATGTTGCCCCTACCCAATTTTTTATTTTTTAACTTTTTACCATCATTTTTTTCCTGATTTTGTTCCTACCACCATTTTTTTTTCCATTTTGCCCCTAACTATTTTTTTCTTAAGATTTTGCCCCTAACCATTTCTTTTAACGTGAGTGAATAGTAACTCTTTATCACCTATTTTTTCCCGATTTTGCCCTTTCGTAACTTTTTTACCAACATTTTTTTAAACTCATTTACCACTCATTTATCAACAATTTTTTTTTCGATTTTGCCTATTAGTAAATGTGAGTGAATAGTAGCCCATTTATCACCATTTTTTTTTCGATTTTACCCCTTAGTAACTTTGTTTTTTAACTCATTTATCAATCATTTACCACAATTTTTTTCCGATTTTGCCCCTTAGTGAATGTGAGAATAGTAGCTCATTTATAACCATCCGATTTTTCCCCTATTTTTTTTTTGATTTTGCCCCTACTCACATGAACTCATTAGATTATGTTCTTGGCTAATGGATTGCTTATTTTGAAAACTCGCCCGTGCATAGCACGGGTACTACCACTAGTATATATATATATACGTGGGGAGGGAATTTAGGACTAGAGGTTGCACGTGACCACCCTCAATTATTTGATAATTACACTATAGCACCTTTAACTATAACATAATCTTTTATTTATCCTATACAAAATAGTACCAATGCCCTCCCTAGTTCAGTTAAGACTCCCTAATTTAACTATAACTTACTTTTTCTTTTAGTTACTTTAAGTTTTTAAAAAAATTCGTCTTTAGTAAAAAAATATAACATTTTGATAAAATTTATAGTTTTATGGTTCATGTTGACTAACAGAGTCCGAAAATATAAAAAATCTTTTTATAATTTGAAAAAAATTTATAAAAATAATACTTTTACTTAACAAATTAGCAGATTTTTTTAGCGGATTTTCTCCCCCAAATTTGAATAAAACTTTTACATTTTTAAATTCTTCTCATCAAAATGAATAAAAATACTACAAAATTTTGATAAAACGATG
>BRYF01000003.1:1115000-1117500 GCA_030159135.1 Actinidia polygama | reverse complement strand
TTAATTTTTGTACTAGAATATGGTTAAAGTAGGTTTCACATGACTAATAATTCAATTTCACCCTCAATATATGCTATCAAATGCGACCTTAATGAATTTTGGTACCGGAATAAAATCGGATTTGCCCTACCAGAGTTTGTCAAAAGACATGATTCCTCTAAAGTTTGGTATCCGCGTTTACATCATGAGGTGTGAAGGGTTAGCTGCTCAGGACACAGAGATTAATTTGGGTGGGCCCAAAGGTCTGTTTAGTAGTCATAGCTTTTTGGTGAATTTATTTTATTTTTTTAATAGTTGATTTCCATATTTGTGTGCAATCAAATTATTTTGTCAAAAAGGTTGTCCTAGGTTCGCTAGTAAAACATTTCGGCCCTAGCCATATGATAAATGCCAGTGACCAGTCCCCCATTTATGCTCTCGAGGAAAACATGGTCCAAACCCAATGTTTTGTTTGGCATGGTAGGCAAGCAAACATCACCCATGACATATATAATTGTGTTTGTTTTGGAGGACGGAAAAGAGAAATTAAAAAAAATAGAGAGTTTATAGGTCTAATTGTTCAGATATAGGTCCTAATTTACTGGATTTGGTTTGCGACGGTTTGATCATTATTTTTTGAAGTACTTTTCTTATTTTTCTTGACATGAAGAATTTAAAATTTGAAAAACATTTGATCAAATTTGAAAAAAGATTAACGAAACACAAAAAAATAAATTATTTGTCAAATAAAAATATTTTTTTGATCTTTGGTGATTTTTTTTTAAATTAAAAAATTTTGGGTTTCTCTCGTCAAGATAATTTGAAAATAAAATTTTGATATATAATAAAAAATAAAATTAAAAACTAAATGAAGAAAATTTGATGCGTTAAAAAACATATATCATCGAAAAAAAAGTACATGCACGTAGTTTCTTCGTTATATATCAACTGGTAATTGCTAGTGCTTATAGATACTACATAAAAAAATATTATATTTTAAGCATACTCGTTAAAGTTTTACAACCTAAAAAAAAAGAAGATATACATTGCATACATATACGGAGAGATACGTTGCTACAAAATGGAGAACAAATTAAAAAAATATAATAATTTTTAAAAAATATTACTAATTTGGAAGAAATGAGAGAGAAAAAATATATATTTTAATTTTTTTTAGGTGGATCCCACTAAAAAAATGATCTAATAGGTAAAAAATATGCCTAGTTTTAGAAGATTTTTGACCATTAGATCACAACCTATGTGAGACACACACATTTGAGAAGAAGAAAGTGATATATTTTTTGGAAAAAAAATAATCTCGTGTAAAATCTCAGCAATTGAAGTAATTCAAATGAATTTCAACCGTAAATAGTTAGAGATAATTTAAAATATTCAAAAAAATTTGTGTATTATATTATAGATATATCATAATTGTTTGTGTGCAAGTGTACAAGTCCACACATACAGCATGTACCACCTAAATTATTTTTCCAAAAGTTGCCCCCGCTCCACTACTAAAATCGATCCATAACATGTGCCATAATTTTAATTTTTTTGCCTTTATGTTCATGTCTAGTCCCCATCAAACCCCAACTCTTGACACCCATGCCACGGCTGTTTGGGCAATTTTGTAAAAACATCTCTCTTGCTTTGTGCAAAGATAGGAATGAACAAGCATGCATTTCATGCACCAAACGAGCATCTAGAACACTCATGAAAGAAGACAATACATGCAAAACAAGTTACATGAAAAGTATATGTATATATAGATAGAGATATATATATATATATATAGATATATACTCACAAATATTTTTCTGAGCGGCGGAAAATTTCAACCTGTCATATATTTTAGGTTACGAAATGTCGTAACATGTGTTAGTAGCTTAGAAGAAAAAAAAATTAACGACTCTTAATACTTTTTATTAGCAAGAAATTCAACTTACAACGATTCGTGTTTTGAGGACATAACAAAGTTTCAAATAATGGGGCTTGAAAAGTGGCAAATCCTATTCAAATGTTTGTTTGCAAGTGATGCACAACATAAGTCACGCAGTGCTCGAATAGTACGGAATTACTTTTTCAATGTTTGGTTAAAAACCCGGCAACCAACGACCAAGACTCCTTCAACTCTTCTAATCTCAAGACTAATAACAGTGTAATCAAACATTGCCTAAAATCACATCTATAAAGGTGTAACTGGACTGGACCCGACTTGAATCGGTGCTCCATACGAATCATGATGGTCAGTCACATGGGGTCCTACAGGCAAAGTGTCCTTAGCTTCCATTCGTGCGTGGTGCAGAACATACGCCACATGGTGCTCTAATACCCGCCCAATAACTTTTTTGAATAAAGGTGGGAAACCATGGATCCCACATTTTTGGAGTGAATATCATTTTGACTATCAAGGTGGGAAAAGATTTGGTTGGTTACTAAGGCAGTTACGGTGATAGTTAAAGTGGCAAACACTCTCCGTTGAGAGAAGCTCGTTTGTCGGGGCTTTCTCTAACGGAGAATG
>BRYF01000003.1:1070000-1077500 GCA_030159135.1 Actinidia polygama | reverse complement strand
ACAAAGAGTAATGACTTTAGATGGATTAAAAAAGAAGGAACAAATACCAAACATATAGATACACACACATCGTATGCATGGACAAAAACACAAAACACGCACAACGAAGCTAAGGCAAAGGAAAAACATGAATCGAAAGATGGAAAGTACCTGAGATTGCTTGATTTGGAGAGTTGTTGAGCAGTTGAGTGGCGATGGAGCAAATTTGGAAATGGAGGCAACGAAGAAGAGGATAAACCCTTGAAAGTTCTCAAGAAGCCAATCAGGGGGGTTTATGAAGAAAAAGAAAGGAAATAAATGTAAAAAAAGGGAAAACTATGCCAATAGACCCTAAAGTTTCAATTTATGTCAATTTAGATCCTTATATACAAATTTTTTTAATTTCATCCATGCTGTATCCAACTCAATTTTACGTTATCCTTTGCTTTGCTAATTACAGATGTTACATTTAAAAATATATATATAAAAATAGTTTTTTAAATCTTTTCTAAGTATGATATTAGTTATGGCTCTTGACTTAATGAAGTTTTTTAGACTTTTTATTTATTTTTGATTTGTTAGAGGTAACGAAAAAAATTGGAATATCCAAGAATTAAAAAAAAAATCAAGAATATTTTATAGTAAAAAAAAACTAAGAAAGGAACATTTTTAATTAGCAAAAGCATCGCATAAAAACCAATTAAATACAATGGATGAAATTGAGAATATTAGTACATAAAGAACTAAGGATAAATTACAAATAGCTCGCCCAAGGTTTAGGTCAGATAGAGTCTCGCCGCTCTAGTTCTAGAAATTACAAACTCCCCCGTCAGAATTTGTCTACTAACGGGACTAACGGGAATGATGAAATTACTTCTCTAACCTTCTCTTTATGTGAAATTACTTTCTTGCCCTCTTTGCTCATCACACTCTGTTCATCATCATCATCAACTCTATCTCTCTCTCTTCTTCCCAATCAATTTTTCGTCTTCAAAATGTGCAATTACCACACCACCGCCACCTTTCCTCCATCACACAACCAACCACCAGTCACCAAACATCACCATCACCGCCTACCAACAAGAACACCTCCACCAACCAACACAAATCAATGGCCTTATAAAACATAAACCCACAATTGGCACCTTTGTATGCGACGCCACCACTTCTCTATCACCGCCTTCATCTCGCACATCAGCGAAACCGTCTACAACGGCCTCTCCCACCGCTGCCTGTGGTCGGATCACGTCGACTGCTTCGCCTTCTCAACTCCGCCCGAGAGAGACGCTTTCACCAAATCACCAATGAAGACCAAAATTGGAATCTAGGTCTGGATCTATACCCCAAATTTCTGTCTCTCACTGTATGTATGTATGTATGTATGAAACCTAAATTTGAACGCAAATCAGAGTCAGAGACCCAAATCTGGCCCAATGTGCTCTCTCTCTCTCTGTATGTATTTATGGAACACGATTTGAACCCAAATCACCAATGGAGACCCAAATCGGAATCATATAATTTATTGTCCCAATTTGCTCTCTCTCTCTCTCTCTCTCTCTCTGTGTATATATGTGTGTGTGTGTGTGTGTGTGTGTGTGTGTGCATGTATATATGTATGAAACCCAAATTTGAACCAAATCATCAAGGAAGATCCAATTCAAAATCTAGATGAGAGAGAGAGAGAGTGACGATTTCAATTGAACAATCTGTTGGGCTAAAACCAGCCCCCAGAAATTAGCACAACCGAAACTAAAGTAGCAACAAAGAACAAAATCAAAGACACAAGGAATTACGTGGTTCGGCAAAATTGCCTACGTCCACGGGTGAGAGAGAATCCACTAAAACAATGAAGATTACAATGGTGAGATACAAATACACTCTCCTTGGTATTTTTTCCACACCCCTCTCCTTCACTATTTTTCCTCTCAATCACACACCTATCACTGATAAAACAGCCCCCTTTCTTTTGCACTCTCTCAATGCTCACAGTGCACTCTGTGCTGTTTTTTTCCCGTAAGCACCCCTTGTGCTCCCCTTCTTTTCTCTGTCCAGCTCTCTCTCTGTTTTTCCTTCCTTTTTCTTCTCACCACTTGCTCTCAGAGCAACCAAGAAAGGCAGCATAAATAAAGGCCAAGAAGCTTCTGGTGGAACAGCACCCACAGCCACTCACACGGTCACACCAACCATCAAGGCAGCAGCCCCCAAGCTGGCCATTCCCCAAGAAGACAATCTGTCCATTCACAGCCAACAACCTTGGACTTTGTAGTCCCTGGAGCCTCCAAGTTGTTCCTTCCAATTTAATGCTCATAAAAAGTAGCAGCCAATATTTAAATAATTTCCTTCCAAGTTCAACTTCTTGTGCAATAAAAATTGCACCCCAAATAAACTGTTTTTTTGCATTTTACTTTTTCAATAACCTTTTTCAAATGGGCAGAAAAAACCCAACACAATCCCCATTTTCTCTGCAAGCTTGAAATGCCAGAATTCCACAACCCAAGCACGTACAATGTTGGATTGAGGGATTTGTTAATTGTGTTGCGGGGCAATGAACGAAGAACAAAATTACACCCATAATTATAGTGTTTGTTCTAAATCATCTATTGTTTAGAACGGGATCACCATCATCTATCTACCTTCTATCATATTTCCACACATCGAAAAAAGTAGAAGATGAAGAGAAGGAATTTTTTTTTTTTTTTTTTTTGGGGGGGGGGGGATTGGATGAGAGTTTAGAGGGTAATTTCGTCACAATTTTTTCATTTACACAGGTCAGGGAAATTCCATCCAAACCCTAACAGCAACTAAACAGCTGGGGGCAACATACGTCTCCCAAAAGAAGCAGCAGAACACAAACACGTCGAATACCTCAAAACCCACTGCACCACCGTCGCGCACGGCGGCGACGGCTTCTTCACCCTCCGCCAGCTCAACGCTCTCGCCGTCACCGTCTTCCTCGCCGCCAGCGGCATGGTCATCCCCTCTACATGTATATCATCTCCAAAATCGCCTTCCCAATTCTCTCTCCTCCCTCCGAATCCCCTGTTTTCGACCCCCAAAACAAGTTCCTCCTTGTTCTCGATCGGAACCCTACTCGGACTCTTCCTCCCGATAATCTACATTTTCGAAGGCATTTTCGAAGGCGATAAAGAGGGCATCAAAGCAGCGGCACCACACGTGTTTCTGTTAGCAAGTCGCGTTTCATGAAGGGAGGGAGCTCTTCGGGTCGGCACGGTTTTCTACAATTCGCGGAGGATCTTCACGATCGTCGAGTGGTTGAGGGAAGAGATTTCGAAGGTGGATGAACAACACAGCGGAGGATTGTATGTGCGAAGAGCTCTTTCCATGGCTAATTTGGGCTTCTGGTGCTTCAATCTGTTTGGGTTTTTGTTGCCTTGCTATCTGCCGAAGGCCTTTAAGAAGTACTATTCTGGTGGGTTCAAAGCTAAAGACTGAAAACGAGTTACAACTCTATTATGTGTTGTGTAATTGTTTTGATTATTGTTTGCTAAATTGCCAGGATTCGGATATAGAAAAGTTTTCAGAATTTAAAATAAATATTTCATATTAGTTTACAAACTCAAGAGAATATGAATTATTTGTTTTGAATTCTAGCAATTGCTTGCAAAGTGTCGAAATTATAGAATTGTATAGTTTCTCTTGTTTGCTTGTTAAAAGCAAAATGTAGGTTCTGAATTTGTTTGGTTTAGTAGGGAATTATAATAACTAGTCTTCCACCAAGCAGCATGTTGCTTTGGTAATTCTCTGCAACAGTCATGAACGTTACCATTTCATATGGCCATCTCTTATTTAGTATTTCAGTACTCAATTATAAGTGAGAGAAGATTATGTGGTGTTGGCTGTTAAAATGAATTTTGTGTTCATGCCAGAGATTCTAAATTAAAGTGTTTGTAATTGTCGTGAGATTATAAATATAAGCAGCTGTGTTATGTTTAGTGAAAAGCTGCATTTTTATGAATTTGTCCAGGATACCATTGCCTTTAGTTTAATAGAAAATAATAAATACATTTTACTTTGTTATAATTAAAATTGTATTATCAATAAACTAAACAGTATTGGTTCGTGAAAATTTATCAAAAAACTTTAAAATTAAACAATAGTTGGCAACTTATCGACGGTTGGAGATAATTGCAAACACATGCAGCGGACAATGGCTCTAGTGCCCGATGAGTCTTAAGTAGATAAAAAGAAAAAGAGACGAGAATGATCTTAAGAATAAAAAAAATGATCTTAAGAATAAAAGGAGTCCATTTACAGTATGACCGTATGAGTACATATCACTAACGTTAGCAATTATGAACTGATACAATAGCTTTTGCACTTTAATTTATCATATCTGCTTTCAGTTCCATAAGTAGGTTTTTGATGATAAATTATGAAATAAATATTTTGAGCTAGTTTGTCTAAAAATACAAGATTAATTTTTATTTTTTATTAAAAATAATTCAAGCCTAAATATATGAAACTATCTAAACATCAAAATTCCATGTTGCTGACACACGTGACCCGAGATTATAATGTCAAGTCCATCAGACGTACTCTAACCAATTCGAACTTACATAAATACTTAAATGGTCTCCAAAGTATGCGTTATGTGTCATTTTGGTTTCTAGATATGCATAATGTATCAGTGTAGTTCGCCATATATCCAATTCATGTTTAAATAGTCCCCATCTCTAATGCCGTTTAAATTCATTAACAGATGTAAGTCAATTTCGATAAAATTAGTTTGAGGGATCAAAGTGACTCGGAACACATGCTTTGAGAACCATTTATGCCTTCAAACCTCAATATAAATAGTGTGTCAATTCCATCCCTGATATATCAAGTTAAAGCTAAATGGTTGTTAACTGTATTCTTGATAGAATCTGAAATTTTAGATGGATTAAATTTAGCATAGCAATAAATAAATAAAAGAAATGACTTTAGGCACTTTTAGAGGGAAACTCTTCTACCAAAACATTCTATTTTCACTTGCGACTGTGCTAAAAGAGTAGTAGTAGAGTGTAATTAGCCCACGGTTTGGGTTATAATTAAGACTAGTACCAATTTGTATAATTTTTTATTGCTTTGACACTAGTGTTGGTATCCATTTTCTTGAAAACTACTGAAAGATTATTTGTTGTAGTTGGTCTTCAATCTCTTCTTATTGCCTCTATTTTAATGTTTCATTTCAAATTGAAATGAAATCACAGTTCCAACCTCAACCAGTAACATGACAACAATATGACAATGTTCATTTCAAACTTCAATTTCTCAATATATAGAAATTAAAAAATACTGAGGTTCTCGAAATCAAACAGTCTTGACCTTAACTCTAATTCATCACGGATACAAAAAATCCCACAACAAAAGAAATATGAAAAAATTAAAATTGGTTCAAAGAACGACTGAGAAACAAAGATGTACAAGGATTATTCCAGGGAAACATACGAACCACTGTGGTTGCCTGAAGTTACAACAGACTTATTCCCTATTTTCATTCTTCAAGCTTTTTTGTCAAACGGGATGCTGTTTAGCATGGCAGCGCAGATAAATTAACACAACAACAGTCCATTCTAGCAGTTTGTTATGCACCTTTTGAGACATGGGTCGTTCGTCATCTGGATCGTTGTTGTTGGTCCAAACCTGTTCAAAAAACGAACAACTTCATGTCCGCAAACCTGTTGAAGAAATTAAGTAATTTAAAACATAAGAAGCTGATCATCTTGCTTGAGCTACAAATACGACTTCAGACAAATAAATTTTCCAGATTATTTTCATGCCTCTCTCCAATCAAGAAGATGCATACAGACCAATATTTTTTCAGAAAATGTTTTTAAGAACATTTTGTTTTCAAATATTATTCATTGTTTAGCAAAAATGATTTTCGAGAATTTGGAGCTATCTTTTTAATATTTCCTAAAAAATGCATTTTTTTTAAAAAAATCTCAAAAAACAAGTTTCGAAAACAATCAACCAAACAAATTTTCTGAAAACTGTGAATCAAACAGCCTTTACTTTTTCCTTTTCTCGGAATCTCATCACAGGCTAGTCAAGGAGATTTGACCATGAAGTTCTCTCTCTTTATTAAAGGGAACGCAACCTAAGCTGCTGGGGTGTCCCCCAATGGACTAAAGTGAGAGACAAGACACTCCAGCACCAATAAATGTTTGTTCAGGGCATTCTCCAACTCTTCTTGCTAGATATGGCAATCAACAAAATACAGTGTGTCAACTTCTTTCTATTTTCTTCCTAGGCGCGGCAACCAACTTATTGTACCCAAAATAAACAGCAATCAAATGAATGCTTGATTTTAAAATTTTCTGATACAAAGAATAGGATCCTCAGTGAAGGACTAAGAGCATACCAGTATATCTCTTCAAAGAACCACTGCCATACACAGACATTGGAACAAGCCTCTCATGGCCCAAAGATACTCTCCCCTGCATTCTTTCTGGCCAAGCAGAGCTCAATCTCCTAGCAAAATCCTCCACTTCCCTACAGTTTGATAGGGGATACATAAAGAGTTGTGCAATTTAAGCTAACATAGATTGACATATAGGAAGTCGGGGACAGGTGCGCTCAAAACAAATTTTACATCAGATTTTCAGCAGTAATATGGACATAATCAATGAACCTGTCAATTTCTTCCTTCAAGGCAGGATCTAGTTCTTCATCAATATCATTGTTGTCCTCAAACTCAGGCAGAAAGGTGATAGATGCAGAATCCTGCAATTTTGAGGATCTATTTGGAGTAGCCACATTGTCGACCGCGTCATTCTGCAAAGGAATTGATATACCATTAAACTTCTAAAACAACAAAAAAACACTGGCAAACCAACAATGAACAAAAACATTACTGTCTTCCCTAAAAGAGTGAGCATTAGTAACATCATGATATAGAAAAGGGCAGGCATATGTGGGCAAAACAATAGAGAATCGCGGTGGCAACCTTCTTATGGTTTCCATTCTCATTGTTTGAAGAATTCCTTGGTTGATCTTTTCTCTTCCGGTTCTTCTTTTTATTCTTACTAGTTCTAACCCCTTTCGAATCTGTAAAGCAGAAACTCCATTAAACTAGCAAAGAAGATTGAAACTAACATTCTGAAAATTTGTTTTTCAAAGACCAGAAATCTAGAGTATCCATGTACTTGCAACAAGAGAATGACAAATACAAGCATAAGGGAATAATTAAATGATGCATCAAAAGAAATAACTCTAGTATGCCTACGTATCATATCATACTTTCTGAACCATCCATGGGAAACCACATGCGAAGGCATGACAGTTGATTTACGATCTATACAAACACAGTTCGAAAACGATATAAATTGTTCTGTAGTCATAGTAATAGCAACTTTATCAACCACTTGCTGCCAGCAACCAAAAAAACAAAAAAAATATGCATAGAGATCTGCTAACTCCAACCATCAGGATTACCTTCATCGATGATTATTATACAAGAGTAAGTGACGTTGTTTCATTCAGAAGAAACACATCAAATTTAGCAGTAGCTTTGGT
>BRYF01000003.1:942500-955000 GCA_030159135.1 Actinidia polygama | reverse complement strand
TGGGCTACTAGAATAAAAATAATTGGGCTAGTCATTTAAAAAAAAAGGCTAGATATCAAACAAAAAATAAAGTATATTTTTTAAATTAAAAATGAATTGAGGTATATTTTGAAAAACAACCTATTATTTCCTTAAATACTCCCAACCTCACTTCCTAATAAGTAAATAAATAGAGATGGAAACAATTCGTTAGTAAAATTCACCATTTTAATTATTTTGTCATCGAACAACAATCCAACAATAAAATTAAAATTATGACTGATCAAAATAGAATATTTACAAACAAGTGCTTAAACTATAGGGTGACGATACCTTCTTGCCAGCTCCTCTTTGTTGCCTAAATTATTCAAATCGTTGAGCCTTAATTCAGTTACTGAAAGTCGTGTACGTAGATTTATTTTCTCTTGTTGATTTGAGAAATGCCATTTATTACGGCATTTATCATCAATTTAAATCACCACATAGTTGGACAATGGTGTTTGGTTCCATTTTTAGGAAAATAACTTGTGAGTGAAGATTTAAGGAAATCAAATATTGCCGTGAATGGGCCGAAATAATAGAGTAAAAAATAACTGGTGATATATAGCATACAACCCTTGTTTGATTTTATTCGAATTATATTATAAGATTGGAGTTTCTTTATATTAGGACGTATTGGGGTGAAGTAATGTTCTTAAAGATCTAATATGATTAAATTTATTAATTTGAATGACGAGCAAATAAATGAAACTCATATATTCATTTATATTTTTATTTTTATTTTTATTATCATTCGGCCTTTTAGTTGGTCCTTAAAAATGGTCATATTAGTGAGTTTTCACCTGTTTAGAGACTAAATTAAAATTATACTGCGACAGTAGAGTTCTAATTGTTCAATTTCGAGATATAGGAACCAAATTGAATATTTTTTCAAACTACAGGGACCAATACAATTATTATTATTCTTTGGTAATTTGATTTCTCATTTGACTTTCCAATCGTAGACTTCTAGTTCTAGACTCTTCGAACGAGCAAGGATCTATTTACATAATTCTTTCCCCTCTCTCTCCTCTTTATCTTTATTAGCTCTGCGAGTCAAGAATCTGTCTCCCTAATCACAGACGCGTAGACATCTCTCTCTCTCTCTCTCTCCATTATCGATTATTGTAATGGCGTCGGATCTGGAAACTAGGGCTAAAGAGGCGTTCATCGACGACCACTTCGAACTTGCCGTTGACCTCTACTCTCAAGCCATCCACATGGACCCTAAGAACGCCGAGCTCTTCGCCGACCGCGCTCAGGCCAACATCAAACTCAACAACCTCACTGGTATATCTACCTCTCTCTCTCTCTCTCACACACACAGGGATTTGAATCAATTTTGTTCTCTACTTGTTTTGTATAAATTAAGATTTGACTCAATTAAGGCAATTCGTGGTATGCGCTACTTGAGCTGTTTGTGTTTCTTCTATGCGTTTTGGGCTAAATATGCTCTAGAGATTATTTTGGCATTGATAATGAAAAAGGATTCGGCTCCATTAAGCAATTTATTTATTTATTTTGATAAACCCTTGATGCAATTTGTTTGTGTTTCTTCTAGCGTTTTTGCACTAAATTTGTTATAGTGATTAGTTTGGGCTTGCTAATGAAATTTTTTTAATTTATTTTTGGTAAATCCTTTATGCAATTTGTTTGTGATTCTTCTATGCATTTTAGCGGTAAATTGGGTCCGGTGACTATTTTGGGCGTGATAATGAAAAAGAAGAAAACGAAATGCCATATTTGTGGTTGACTGGTTGGTATCTGCTTCTTTTGGAAATTGAAATAAAAATTGAATAGTGGTAGGTGTTACTTCTGTTATTTGTGTTTTTTCTATGCCTTTTTTTGCACTAAAATTGTTACAGGTGATTATCTTGGGTTTGATAATCATAAAGAAAAAGAAAAATTGAAGTGTGTGCAACATAAGCAGAGTCGGATTCAGATTTTTTTTACCGGTTGGGGGTTGGGCAAAGGCATGAGTAATACCCAGATAAGAAAATTTACTGAGAAAGTTTAAACTTTAAAGTACAATATCAATTTCTAAAAAAAGGTGAATAATATTAGCATAAAATATTTGAGTAGACATTCTTTGTCATTAATTGAGCACAAAAATACGATCATACAATTGAGCACATTCTCTTGCATGCATTAACATCCAAAAAATAGTAACTATTTTTATACGCGTCAATCAACTAACGTTTGGCATCAAGGCATATGAAGTTGTGCTCGACGTACTTCATGATCAAAATGTCTATGATAGACATGAGGCTATCATGTATACACCAATGGGAGTGTGAACCTCTACAATTGTTGATATAATATGAGTTTTTTTCTTTTTATAACAATTTTGGGGATGTGGTTGCCCTCTATGCTCCCACGCTCCTGGATTGATCACTGAACATGAGTAGATGTGAACCAGAAAAGAGAACTGAATAAGGAATTAGCATAGGGAGGCCAGATTCTCGACAACCAAATACCACGAGGACCTCAATTGGATATGCTTTAAGTTGTGATATGCTGTTCCACCTGACAAATTTGTGCATGCTCGACTCTTTTCAGATGTACCAAAAAAGGAATAATGAAGTGGTGTTCTGCACTGGATCAAGATGTTAAATATGCAGCATGAACATCAAATGAATTCCTATTTTGTGATTATGGATGTATTTCAATAATTGACTCCAAGGTGTACTGGTTACGATGAATCATATATGTGTAGGCAACTTTTAATCCCCACTGTTGAACAATTTCTCGGTTGAATGCGTCCTTCAAACAAAAAGGAAACATAATAATAGAGTCGGAAATAAGGGACTTCAAATACTACCTCAAATATTTCCTTTTTTTAGTTATGGAACCAAAGAAAATGCTAATAACTGGATTTCTAGAAACAGATATAGAATCGATGTAATTCTTCTTATTATTGAACATGTCATAGTTTAATGACGTTTGGGCAGGGTATGAAGTTCTTCCCTATGGTAATTGATATTCGTAGGAAGAAAGTTCAAGAAATAAGCATGAAACCTTTTATTTTATTTTATTTTCACCCCCCATCTCCTTGATGAGACAAATTGTATTCTCATGAAGTTTTGTTGAATGGATCATTAGGGAACTTTGAATTTTGTGCTACTAAAGTAATCCTCTGGGAAACCATTTATTGCCCTCAAAATTTATTTGAGAAAAGCTCTTTATTTATTGTTTCCACATTGCTGTTGCACATAAAGAGTTCTCGAGGTACCTTCAACCATGAGAAAGTGAAGAGCTGTCCATAGTTAATCTTCTTGACTGCTTAATGTTTCTACTTTATCTTTGGCAATGTCTCATTGACATGAACATTGATTTGTCATTGAGTTGAACAATAATTTGAATGACTTTAGCTATGGAGAGGGTTCACACAGTAGTGCCTCTACTTTTGTCGGACTTTCTTTATTCCCCTGCAATATTGGGTCCTCATAATACAATATGTACTGGGATTTTGGTTCCCTGTGTTAGATCACCAATTGTTCCAAAGATTAATTTGTTAGGAGATGGGTCCAACAATGCATATCAAGCTATCCGACACCCCGCACATAGTTCTTATTTAGCCGTTGAACAACTGTGCATGCTGTCTTATTTATCAAAATACAGAAAGAAAGAAAAAAACTCTATGTGCTTTCTTGCTTTAAGGTTTGCGTTTTGGAGGCCTTTTGGCCGAATTGAGGATAGAACGTCGTACATTGTATATAGTGTGATTTTGTTTATTTGATTCTTTGTATATCACGTTTTATTGAATTTTGGTTTAAAAATTCCTCTTTAAATTTCTGGACAGAAATTTAGTTTTTATCTTTGCGGAAGTGCAGTTGTTAACTTTAGATAAGAATGCTTTTGGAACTTTTTTCTGCTAGTTTAGGATTTTGTTTTCTTATTTTCAGAAGTTTTAGTCTCTTTGTTAAATTTTGTTCTCTTATTTTCAGAACTTTTAGTCTCTTTGTTAAATTTTGTTCCTTTTTGCATTTTGCCATTGACGTTAAAATTTCCAAATTGGGTTGAGCATATTTTATACTTTTGGTTGACTTATAAGAATCTCCAATTGCATTTCCTTGAATCCTTTTGGTGGTTAATCCATGCACATTTTATGAGCAGAGGCTGTTGCTGATGCAAACAGAGCAATTGAGTTGGACCCTTCAATGGCCAAGGCATACTTGCGTAAGGGGTAAGAATTCCTTTACTACATTAAATATCTCCAATTTGTTGGTGAAATTCTCCATATTCATGTGCATGTAAGAGTCTTGTTTGAATTCCTGTCAGAAGATGGTGTACACATAATATATTGGAGGTAAATGCTCTTGTTGATTCTGTGGCATTGCATTCTTGGGACATTTTAGTGATCCATGTGAGCAAGATTGGTTGTACCCTATTGGCATGTTCCATAAATTCGCCTTCTAATGCTATGATTTATATTTCTTTTACTTCCATTTATTTGGAGTGCTTTTTGGACCATATGAGTTCTTCTTGGTGATTCTTGCGAGCAAGAATGGTTGTAATGCCGAGATGGGGTTCATGTTGATGCATACTCTATTGGCCATCCTTTTCCCCGGTGAATGTATGGATCTGTTGATGTATGTAGTGGGATATACTGAATGCTAAATGTGATTGTGGTGAGGGTTTTGTAGGCTGTGTATTGTCACTATGGAGTTCAAGTGGTGATAGGGCATGTATCTGTTTTCTAGCAGATTATTTGACATATTATGCATTCTACCTTTCAATCTACTGCCTAACGTTCAGTTTCACGACCGTCTCCTGTCAATTTTTTATTTTTTTGATCTAGTGGCACCGTCCTTTTTACATCACTTTGTTTATTCTACTTTGGATCACTTTAGATTGAATACATACTGTTCTGCATCTCCCTCAGACAAACTTACAATAGTATTTTCATTGTTCACCCATTTGTCCCCTTGCAGTACTGCATGCATCAAGCTTGAAGAATATCAGACTGCTAAGGCTGCCCTGGAAACAGGTGCTTCTTTGGCTCCAGGGAATACTCGGTTCACTAACTTGATCAAAGAATCTGACGAGCGCATTGCTGGTACTTTTTCTCCTGTTAATAATTTTATTATATCGAACATTTATTCAAAGGTTTCTTAGGCATGATTTGTGGACCCCAGAACAAACCGTACAATCCCTTCCAGGGGCTGGGCATGAGCCACCAAACCCAAACCCCCTAAACCATTGAAACAATGAAAATAAATGGTTCACGGATCGTTACATCTATGTATTAGAAATTTTATTGTTTCTGCCTTTGGTAAAAGTGCAAGACTTCTCAAAAAACTGATTCACTCTTTTCTTTTATCCTTCTCTGTTCTCCATGTTCCTGCTAGAAAGGATCATAATGTGTGGCTTTACAAGTCATCTGTGTGTGAGTATGCGCGTGCGTGTCTTATTATCAAGTAAGAGAGAAGAAAAAGTTATATGAACTGGTCACTAGATTATAGAAGAATTGAATATCTACTTCAACGTGTTAATTTGATGGATATTAAACTGGAAATAAGCTCTTATGAAATAAATTTACAAAAATATCTTGTAGCACTGATAGGTATAGAAACCTGAACATGTAAAAGGAAGGTTTAAATTAGAATATGAGAAACCTATCAGATCGTCCACATAGATAATCGATTCTGCATTTTTGGAATAACAACTCTTGCATTTAACAGAAGAATTGGTTTTAGATTTCAAGCTCTTCAACCTACCTGTCCCAGTCTCCCTCAATCACTCCCCTGATACCCTCGTTCTTCTTCTTAAAGGATTACTGGAGAAAATAGAACAGAAAGATGAGGTTTATCTCAAACTTCTTTTTACAAGTCTCATAGATCTTCTTCAATTTCTCATTTTAGAAGAGTTTGTGGTGGCATCGTCTAGTGCAATATAATCTTAAATTTCCAGTCAATGTACCTTAGAAATACGACTGGAAGAAATATACAACCGTCATAAGAAAAAGAAACGTCTGGAAGAAGATTATCAAAGAAATGATCAGAACAAGAAACCTTTTCTTTTCTTTAGTTGTATTTTTCTGATAAGAAGCTGTTTTTAAAAAGAAACTGTTTTTTCCCTTTTGTTGTATATTTATATAAGAAGCTGTGTTAAAATGCGAAAGGGGAAATAAGAAAATCTTGTTCGTATTGAATACCCCAATTACCTATACTGTTATACCTAATATCCCCTTGGAAAACAGAATAGGTGTATAGAGAATTGAGAACTGAAATAATTAACGTTCTCTTA
Source organism: Actinidia polygama (assembly GCA_030159135.1). Lineage (NCBI taxonomy): Eukaryota > Viridiplantae > Streptophyta > Magnoliopsida > Ericales > Actinidiaceae > Actinidia > Actinidia polygama. The sequence continues at coordinate 948,733 of BRYF01000003.1, read as the reverse complement.
GTGGATTGTTCAACTGCTTTATGACCTGTTTTAATATTGAAACTTCTGAGATTATTTTTGCATAGGTATGCTGTTGTTTAAGTAGGTTATGGAAGGGCATTGTCATATGTAAGGAATTGAAGGTAATTTAATTACTTCTTTATCTTTTTTGCATGCAAAATCAGAGGAAAATGGTGAGCTACCCAAGCAATCATTGGATACTTCAGCTAATGTTGCAATTTCTCCGGCTTCTGAATCGGTCGATGAGAATGTTAGAACTATAAAAGATGCTCAGCCAGTGGTGTCATTATCGAAACCAAAATACAGGTAATGGCTGCTTGCTGTATTGACTTGATATTGTCAGGTTCTGTGATTAGGAGATAGTTTGATCGCATTATTCTGTTGCTTATTTACAATTTGCAACGATGATTAAGATCCTTCGTGCTTTAGCTGTATTTCTTATGCATAAACTTACCACTTACCTTCTTGTTTAACAGTTGATTTTTTTCTTAACAAAATGTTATTGGCGTTCTGTACTTGATAGATATTATTAGTCCAATGAACAATCTTTGTGCAGACATGAATTTTACCAGAAACCAGAAGAAGTGGTTGTTACTATATTTGCGAAGGGTGTACCAGCTACAAGCGTTTCGGTTGACTTTGGTGAACAAATAGTATGTTGATATCATGCAATGGTTTCCTTTGTTTATATGTTTTCAATATATATAATATACACATGTATACAGGGGCGGAGGCCCAGCCAATGTTGCACTATCATCCATCAAAAAAAATTTCACTATCACCCCATTGAAAAAAAATTTACTCTATTAATACAATTTTGACTCCACTGAAAAAACAAAATTACACTATCATCCCATAATTATATATAATTTTATTAATTTGACCCCACTGAATAAATATTCTAGCTCCGCCCCTGCATGTATACACATGTATATTGTTTACAGAAAAAATGTACACGTATATATATTCATATCATGGTTTGTTTATATAAACTATGGTAGAATTATGTGCTGATTTTATGCAAACATTTATTTTCTTTTCCTTTCCTTTGCCTTTTGTATGGATGCTTCACAGCTGAGTGTCACCATTAATGTTCCTGGTGAAGATGAATACACTTTTCAACCTCGGTTATTTGGAAAGGTAATGCATAACTTTATGTTGTTAAACCTTAGGTCTTAGTTCGGACTGTTTAATCACATGTATGTAAATTTAATATAGTGTTGAAAGCTTAGATGCACAAAGTAACGTTGATAACTCTATATTTCTGCAAACCTAGAAGTTAGAATAAGGAAAATGAGGGAAAATGTCTGTTGAATTCCATTTTCTGATTTCTGTACTGTGACTAAATATTTTTCTGTTTCATGCGTAATGCCAACCTCTGTCCTTATTGTTTGTTGCACACTGAACAGATAATACCTGCAAAATGCAAGTACGAAGTCTTTTCTACAAAGATTGAAATCCGTCTTTCAAAAGCCGAACCCATACATTGGACGACTCTCGAATTCAGCAAGGAAACAAATGTTCCATCGAGGATAAATGTATCATCAGGTAGCTTATTCAGCAAGGAAAATAATAACTGTGCATAGTTTATGACATGATCGATTGAAGTTTCGCATGGCATTGAAAGGCATGATTTCTTGCTAATTCATTGCTCAAAGATTTAGATGCCCCTAGAATCTTTCCATTTTTTTACGGCTGAGCCAGGTGACTACTCAGCCAAAGAAGAATAAATAAAGATAAACGTTCCTGGACACGCCCTACTTATGTTCTACAAGCCTGTAAAAACCCGTAACACGGAATCGAAGACTAATTGAATGCTTTAGCTATTGAACCCAGTCTGGGTCCTAGTTTAGAAATTAGAACACTTGTACTTCTATCAACTTCTGTTGTTTTTTGAAAGATGGTAATTTGTCATGTTGCATTCTCTATTATTTGATTTTGCAATTTCATTATAATGCAATGTTATGTTTGTGTCTTGTTTCCATTGGACATCAACATGTGGATTAGCATTGTTTTGATTATGCATGTTGGCGCGCACGGCACATGTAATTCACTGGAACATTTTTTTGTTTTGATGTTTATATTTTAATCATGTTACGAGTGGAGCTATTGCTGGATGCAATGCCTGTATAAGATTCATATTTGGTAGCTTGAAGATCATTTTTTCAGAATTGCCCGTCTCATTTATGTTTCTTTGTCTTCTTCTGCATTTCGTAGTTACTCAACGACCTACTTACCCTTCCTCAAAGCCAACAAGAGTAGATTGGGATAAATTGGAAGCTCAAGTTAAAAAAGAGGTATGCTCAGAACTTTATCATCTTCTCTTGTTTGTACGAGTCCAAATCCCCATCAATTAGTGAGAATATGCAACTTTATTGCGGGAAATAACGCATCAGTGGTTTTCATCTCAGGAGAAAGAAGAAAAGTTGGATGGAGATGCAGCTTTGAACAAATTTTTCCGGGACATATATCAAGATGCCGACGAAGACGCCAGAAGAGCCATGAGCAAATCTTTTGTAAGACTGAAAATTGCTTTATATTGGAATCATGAAGTTGGGACTTTGACGATGTTTGATAACAGATTTAGTTCAGTGGAGCCCATTTTAACGATGTTCTAGTGCAAAAATTAAATTATTGACTAGTAGTCCATTGTGATTATTAATCCCCCAAAATGGAGGATTAGAAATCTGATGGGGAGGTGGTATTCCTAATCCATTCCCATGGGATTAATAATCCCCTGGATTGGGATTGGATTGCTAGTCGGATTGAATTAAAATCTGTTATCAAACATGCCCTTTAGGTTGAAAATATCTAACTTGCCACACAAAATAACATAAAATGATAAAAACGGGAAAAAAATGAGGAAAGATAAAATTGTGAAGTCGTGTTTCACATGTGTAATTTGTCTTTGCTGAAAGCACCACTTTTCGTATATTTCATTAGGAGGTCCGTTTAATTAGAGTGAAAAGTACGATGAAAAGTTCTTTCTTTTTTTCTCTTTTCTACACTTTCATCCTAATCAAATGCAGCCTTAGTAGACGAAGTACATTTTTAATTAATTAATTAATGTATTTTTTTTGGGTGTGGTTGTTGTACAGGTTGAATCAAATGGGACAGTGCTGTCCACAAACTGGAACGAAGTGGGATCCAAGGCGGTGGAAGGAAGCCCTCCAGATGGCATGGAGATGAAGAAATGGGAATACTAAAGCTCTTGCTCCATTTGGATTCTTCTTTTGTAATTTTGGTGTGAGATTGTTTTATGTTTGGTTTCAAATTTGTCTATAATTTTTTTCTGGAACCCTAGTAGGACTTGATTCAATCCATGGAACTGAAAGTGACATTGAAACTCCACAATAGACCTCTAATGTTGGTGAACATTTCTCTGGGTTTGCCTTGTTCTCTGCACTGCACTGCACTGCATTTGATCTAATGTAATAAGTTTTCCTTCTCTCTTTTTATTTTCTTATTAATATTTGAGTGAACGATGTAAATTAGTAAGATTATTGGCACGCTTGGCGGTCGGGGTATTTTTGTCAATTTTTATTTTTGGTAGTTGAGGAAGGTTCAGATATGAATAATTACTTTTTTTTTTATTTTTTAATTTATTTATTTTTCTGTCTCTTTTGGTTATTTTGTTTCATTTTTTTAATTCGTCTTGATTCGAGGAATTTATTTATTTATTTTTTAATTTAAGTAAAAAACATTATACTTATAAAATAAACTACTAAAGACAATTAAATTCAATTTGTCTGAAAAAAAGTATTGTATTAATTTTGTCTTTATTGTTTTTTTAAATGTATTTTCTTTTCTTATTACAATTCCTTTAAATGAATTAGAAAAATTATAAAATTTAATCAAACATCATAATGAGTTCAGTAAAAATAAAAATAATCTAGTTCAAAAAAAATATTTCAGCTAGTGGGCAAAATAAAACTACAACCATAACATATTTGGTTAATTTAATTTGATGTGATCTTGATAGAGAGATGTTTGGTTATTAGATAATGCTTCATACATATAGACATACGCATTTATGTATATAGATGATGGTTTAGCTCATCAAATTAGAAATAGAATACGCATGTATTAAGGTCAAGTTATAACTTTCGTTAACGGATGTTAAAAGGTGCATATTAGTCAACAAAGCACAGGGGCTATATAATTATAAATAAATGTATTATGGGTCAATTTGCATATAGCCTATACCCTAAGGGAGCAAAATGAAATTTTCCCTTTATGGTTTGACAAATGTTTACGACGCCGTATTACTACTGCAGATCAGACATTGCAATACGATGTCGTTTACTATATACAGTTCACAAATTCTTCTGCTTCTCATCTTCTCCCTTCTCGCTTCCACAGTTTGTGAATCGTAAACTCTGCGCCATTTGCAAAACCCTCCAGGTACTCTCTCTCTCTCTCTCTCTCTCGATACGAATACTTCACTGTTAGTAGCACTCGAACTCATCGTCTAGATCCAATTCATATACCGATTGACTGATGACAGTCTGATCTATCTCCAATTAGTTTTTGATTTCCTAAAAAATCCTTTGTTTTATCAATTGAAATCTGATTCTATGTATTGATTTGTGCCGATTCGACAATCAGGAGAGATGCAATTCTTCGGAGGGTCGGAGATCAGCCCATCGCCGCCGGCACCGACGGCGTCGGGAAACAATGCCCACATGATGTACGTATTCAACAGGAATGGCGTGTGTCTGCTTTACAGGGAGTGGAATCGCCCACTGCACACGCTTAATGCCCAGCAGGACCACAAGCTCATGTTCGGTCTACTCTTTTCACTTAAATCATTGACAGCCAAAATGGATCCTACTAAGTACGTTTTTCTTCTTCAAGTTCTTGAAATTTAAAGAGATTATGGTTGTGGGAGTGTTCTGATTTCTACATAATTATGAAATTCTCATTTGAGGCCACTTTTGATTGGCCGGACTAATTTTGATGGCATTGGATGAGTAATCCCAACGGACTAAGACTATATTTGAATCAAGGATTTAAGGACTAATTTTGATGGCATTGGATGAGTAATCCCAACGGACTAAGACTATATTTGAATCAAGGATTTAAGGAGTTATTTGACATATAGATATAACTTTTGTTAGTTACAACGATTGAACTTTGATTACATACATATATTAACACATATATATTTCTATGCTTAAGAGGAGCTTTTAGAATGTTCCATATTATATTTTTTTATCATTCAAACTCTTTTTTATAGGTTTAAATTATTTTAAGTATTTGTTTTTTTGTTAAATCTAAAAAAAATAATTCAAAATGCTTACGCCTTGCCTCATGTGGGATGAAATGCCTCACCTTGTGCATTCGCCTTTCAAAGCAACGATCGAAATACAGATACAGCTAATAGAGATGGGATTACTAATAGCACACCCCCAAGTATTGTTACCTCATATTTCGGAGAATTGGTTTTCTCGGGGATATGTAATTCAATTTGTTGCAACAAAACGTAAACAAATGTGCTTATAGTTTCACGGTATTCATACCTTACTTGAAAATTGATTAAATCTTTATTGAATTTGTTAGATATTCGAGTCCCAATTCATCATTTGTTTGGACAAGTGACTAAATTTTTCATTGGAGCCCAAATGATGTGCAAGTCACTGTTCTTAATGATCTTCATTGTGGCTGTTGTTCAAATTAATTAATGTATGATTTATGGTTATTGTTTTTGGAGCAGTGCGGACAAAGGAAATCTTGGGGTGCCTCAGTTACCTGGACAAGGGTGTTCATTTCACAGCTTTCGTACGAACACCTACAAACTTAGTTTCATGGAAAGTCCATCAGGTATAAAGGTTAGTAAAATATTCAGGTTAATTTTGATGTATTTATCTTGCTATTGCACAAATGCAAGTAGTGCTGAATTATGAGTATGCTTGAAACTTAGTGTGCAAATGTGCGAAGCGGCTTGGATTTTCATCTGGACTTTATCAGTAAAAACTATTGAGTTGATATGATTTCTATGAAGAGGTCATATGGAATTCTGTTTAGAGAAAACTTGTTTCTCAAGAACATTAATTGATGTATTTAGTGTAGTGGGATTAAGGCATTAAGCTTGTTAAGATGTCTTGGTTGGGAACGACAAGTTGGTGCCTATGCAAAAAAGGTTTTGTTTAGAACTTTACAATAGGTCAGACTTAATTTGGACAAGTTTTTGATTTGGATTAGGAGAGTTCAGTTAGTTTTTAAGGTTTTGA
>BRYF01000003.1:920000-922500 GCA_030159135.1 Actinidia polygama | reverse complement strand
CTTGATGAATTTTTAAAATTATACTATCTTATATATATATATATATATATATAACACTCTTTTTGCATAGTATCGTATTTGAATACTGTAAAATCATGCAATGCCCAATTTAGATCATTTAAATTCTTTGGTTTCAATTTTTTGCAGTTTGATCCTACTTTTAAATTATTTCAGTTCCGTTTCGAAAATAAAAAATTATGGCTTTCATATTTGACTCTGAATCATAATGTTTTTATTTCTAGCAAACTTTTTTTTCTGAATTAGATCAATAATTTCTTTTATACGTTTTTAAATTTCTCTCGAGAAACGAAAAATATCAAATTTTAATCTAGCAGTAAAAAATATTTATTAAAAATAAAAAAAAACTCATAAACAAAACCGGCTAAATTGAACAACTTGCACAAAAATTCTGCTTTAGTTTTGGAAAATTACCCACGGATCCCACTGACATTATTGTACCTCAATGGATCCATTTGAAGCTTCTAATAATGGGCCAATTTTCAAAAAATTAGTCACCGGTCCCACGGACATCATTTTATCTCAACGGATCCATTAGAAGCCTCTAATAATAGGTCAAGTTTTAAAAAATTAGCCACCGGTCCCACGGACATCATTTTATCTCAACGGATCCATTAGAAGCTTCTCTCATAGTGGGTTAGTTTTCAAACGCGCAACGAAATTGACGAAATAGTTTCATCGTATGCCTACCCAAGTGACCTTAAACTTTTCAACACGCCCCTGATTTTTCGGACGCGTTCACTTTTGGTCAATGAAATTTCCAATATTCCAAGATCACTACACATCTTCCTTGTGTGTACATATATAGCCCATTGTCATTTCCTAAAACTTCACAACTCCCTCCATATCTCCTCCACCTCCTTAGCAACCCAAGCAACTCTCTTTATCTCACACACACATAAATGGCAGACAACGATCAACAAGTTCATCCAATGCCGCCTCAATCTTATAATCCCCATGCCAAACATGATGAAGAGTCTTCCACCACCAATGAATCCAAAGAGCTCCGCCGTCAGAAGCAAAAGAAATGGGCATTATATATTATAGCCTTTGTCATTTTTCAGACTGGAATCATCGTTTTGTTTACAATGACTGTGATGAAATTCAGAACCCCCAAGTTCCGAGTGAGGCCTGCTAGCTCTTTCGACACTTTTGATGTCCAAATAACGAACCCTTCGTTCAATCTTAGAATGAATGCCCAGCTCGGGGTGAAGAACACCAATTTCGGCCCCTTCAAGTACGGCAACACAACCATTCATTTTTATTACAAGGGTACAGAAGTTGGGAGTGCCACCGTCCGAAAGTCGAAAGCCAATTTTCGATCTACTAAGAAGGTGAATGTTCCAGTGAACCTAGTCATGCCAAACAATCTAGCCAGCAATTTAGATCTGACAAGTGATATTAATTCTGGAATTTTGCCTCTAACGAGTCAATCCAGATTGAGTGGGAAGGTGGAGATTATGTTCATATTCAAGAAAAAGAGAAATGCCAACATGAATTGCATCATGGAAGTTAATATCTCGACAAAACAGCTCCAGAACATCAAATGCAAGTGACAGATATATATTCTATGTGTTTGGACTCGTGTTTTTAGGAATTATGTATTTTGAATTGAGAGGGAACATTGTATGTTGATACCATAGTCCCACATGTTAAGGCTATATATTCTTTAATTATTTTGGTAATTTATATATTCTCTTATGTGTTGTTGATTTTTGTGAATTTATATTCATTTTTCTTCTTCTGGCTAACAGAGAAGAAATCAAATAAAAACAAATAGTGCAATGAAAAAATGAAGCTGAAGTGAGAAACCCCTTGTAATTCGGATTAAATTAATTTCACAACTAATTAATTATGGGATGGTTACAATTAATGAACTTTTTTGATTGATTAAGAGCCTAATATGAAGTTGGCCAAGGGTTTCTTTCCAATTTCAAAATAAAAGCTATTAAACAGCTAACTTTTTTGTCGGATAACTTACAAAAATTGTCCCTACAGTTTTATCCAAATTTCTACTTTGGTTCGTGTACTTTCAAATCCTGTGATTTAACCTTGAAATTGGCTTTCCTGCTCTAATCAGTCCAGTTGGTAACATAACTTATGTTTTTGAATGGATTTTCATCACATACCAGACATGTGATTTACATTGAGATTTTAGCGATTTACAGTAGGAAGGAATGGAAGAAAATATCAAATTTGTCCCTCAAATGATGGTACATATCAGGCACATGGTGAAAATCCATCCAAATACTTACATTCCTTTACAATTGGACTGATTATGTGATTAAAGACAGATTCAGGGTTAAATCACAGTTTTTGAAAGTGTAAGGATCAAAGTGGAAATCAGGGCAAACTATAGGAAGCATTTTTTAAATTCAAATACCCCCTACCCAAAATTAAAATAATAATAATAATAATAATTTTTTAAATAGAATAAATAAATAAAGGAAAGGGAAAATATATATTTTCTTGGGTAATTGAA
>BRYF01000003.1:912500-915000 GCA_030159135.1 Actinidia polygama | reverse complement strand
AAAAAATACAGGAACCAAAATCAAAGTCAAGGAAAACTATAGGGCCCATTTTTACAATTTATCCAAAAATACTATAAGATTTTCGAAGTTGAAGTGGTGTGATGTTTTAATTGAATTAATTAAAGGTCTAGTAAGTCCGTTATATGTTTATACTTAATTAATCACCGTTTTTCCATCTAGAAGCTCTAAAACAAGTATTTTGACGAGTACTTAATTTAAAATTCTTAACGACTCAAAACCTAAACATCTCAAATGATCTGAATAATATTAGCATCCGCGAACTTTCTAAACTCTAATGGTGATGTAGACCCTACCGTCCATTATTTTGGTCCTTCATTATTGTTTAACAAGAGTTAGATAGGAATGTTTTTTTTAACTTGGGATGTAGGATGCAAATTTAAATTTATTTTGAAACAAGACACGTCTTAAATAAATTGGGTTCACACTAATTTTGCAGAATAGTTTTTAAAAGAAATATTTAGTGGACGGTTTTTTAAACTTGGTTTCTTGGATTTTTTTTAAAAAAAAGTACGTATTTTTAGAAAATATTGTTGATCAACCGTTATTTTCAAATTCTCAAAAATTATTTTTTCTAATAAATAAATAATATATAAAAACAATAATTATTTTTTATTTACCATACATAGTTTTTTATTAAAATTATTTCGCAAAATTGATTATGAACTATTTTTTTTAGTATTTCGTGGTTATTGTTAGAATTATATTTATATTTATTTACTTATTTGTTTTGTCATTAGCAGTAAGGGTAGAATAGTAATTTATTACCTTTGTTATTAGGGTTATTTAAACTCTTTTTATCTTCCTTGTATTATTATTCTGAAATCTATGAAAACCCTAGCCTCCTTTTTCTCTATTTTTGATATTCTCACAGTTATAAATTCTTGTTGCTATGAATGTTATAAGATCAAGCATCAACCTTCCATTTATTACTGGAATAGAATACATCCTCCATGCGACCATTTATGGTAGGCCATGTTTGGGTGCAAACTAAACATGATACACACTACACCTATGTATGGCCAAGTCATAGCCATCATCTTTCTTTTTCTCAACATCTAATAATATTGAAGTTTCCCCACATAATATTATTTGAAGAAAATAAAAAATAAAATCTATTAGGAGCACCTTGTTTGTCAAACGTCACATACATCTAGAAATGAAAGCCATCACCACGCGTTTGGGAACCAATCCTTGCTGATCTCAAACTTTCAAACCCTATGTAATATACATATATATATATATATATAGGTCACCACCATACCCTAAATCACCACCAAAACTTTCTTCAACCCCTCTGTAATCAAGAAGCTATACATCTCTCTCTCTCTCCTCGAATCGAAACAAGACCTCGAGATGGCAGAAAAGGAGCAGCAAGCCTACCATCCGGCAGCAGCCAATGGCTATAGCCGAAACGATGCAGAGACCGGGAGAGTAGACTCCAAAGAGCTTCGTCGTCAGAAGCAGAAGAAATGGGCATTGTATATTTTAGCCTTTGTTATTTTTCAAACTGGTATCATAGTGCTCTTCACATTTACCGTGATGAAATTTAGAACTCCTAAGTTCCGTGTGAGGCCTTCCAGCTCGTTTGATTCTTTTGATGTCCAACCAGCGACCCCTTCGTTTAACATGAAAATGAATGCTCAACTCGGGATCAGGAACACAAATTTCGGTCCCTTCAAGTACGGCAACAACACCGTCACTTTCTACTACAAGGGCACAGAAGTTGGGAGCGCCACTCTCCGAAAGTCAAAAGCCAATTTCCGATCAACCAAGAAGGTGAATGTCCCAGTCAACCTGGTCATGCCAGCAACTCTAGTCAATAACTCGGATTTGGTCAGCGATTTAAATTCTGGAATTTTGCCTCTCACGAGCCAATCGAAATTGAACGGGAAGGTGGAGATTATGTTCATATTCAAGAAGAAAAGAATTGCTAACATGAATTGCACCATGGAAGTCAATATCTCGACGAAGTCCCTCCAGAATGTCAAGTGCAAGTAATGAATGTTCCATAAAAAATGTGTTTGGACTTGGATGGCCAAAATTACGTTCTTCTGTTTTTCAGAGGAGATGATTCACATTTCTTACAACCACCCTACTATGGTTATTCTGTAGACTTGTGTTGTGTCAATTTTTTTCTTAATTATTGAATGATTTATAATTGATTATTTGGATTTGTTGCATCATTTATTGATGTTTGATCTTGTAGACCAACCACCTCTTGAAAAAATTATGTCTTGAACATGTTATTTTGGCAACTTTAAGCCAAAATAGATGAGGCTTTCGATAATCGTTTTTATAAAACGAAATGGAGTTGTAATCTCCATAATATATTTTCGAAATTATATAAAGTTTGTTAAAAATGTCTAAGGGGTGAATGAGAAATTGCATTTCAAAGTTAGTTATTTAGACTAATTAAAATATTGCCAAAATACCTAATTCCATATTGGTTAGTAAACCAAAAGGGAATAGATTTATCTAC
>BRYF01000003.1:902500-905000 GCA_030159135.1 Actinidia polygama | reverse complement strand
AGAAGTCGTTATATTTAAAAACTCTTAATACATTACTATATTTATGCAAAAGTAATGTCATCATTTTGTATATTAAAGACAAAAAAGACTATATTTGTACACAAAAAAGTTTTAAAAATAATTTGGGAAAATTATAAAAAAAATAATCAGGGTTTTACTTTGATAGGAAATAAAATATTTTAGTCTTCATTTTAACAAAATAAACTCTAAAATTTTAATTCGGACACAATTAAAGTCATTTATTAGTCTCGGTCCACCTAAGATTGACGGAACCAGTTAGTTCATTCCAATAATTAAAATTTAGAAAATGACATCATTCGATGATTTCTTGTTATAATATTTAGTGGGAACAAATTTGTTTCATTAATACTAAGTGGAGAGAGAATATAGGATGACTTTAATTGTGATTAGATTAAAAATTTAGGAATTGATTTATTAAAATTAAAACTACATAGTTTAATTTATGATCAAGGTCAAACTCTGGGTTTTTTTGGTAATTTCTCCAAATAATTTCCTTAAAATTATTGTATAAAAGTATTTTCCAATTGTAAGTACCACAAGTCAACAAACGAAAGCCATCGGCACGCGTTGGAAGCATCCGAAGCGGAAAAGTCTTGTTTAATCACATCAAACTTTCAAACACGGCGTTCCCCTAGTTTTCAAATTTGGAAACTTCAAAAATTCATTCCTCTATATATTTAGTCCACCACCTCAATCACCACCACCACCATTTCCCCTTCAATCCCTCCCTAGTGAAAAAGCAATCTCTCTCTCTCTCTCTCTCTCTCTCTCCCCAAAAACAATCCTCATATGGCAGATAAGAACCAGCAGGCGTACCATCCGGCAGCCGCCAATGGCTATAGACGAAACGACGCAGAGACTGGAGAAGTAGATTCTAGAGAGCTTCGTCGCCAAAAGCAGAAGAAATGGGCGTTGTATATTATAGCATTTGTCATTTTCCAGACAGGTATTATAGTGCTCTTCACATTTACCGTGATGAAATTCAGAACTCCTAAATTCCGCGTGAGGCATTCCATATCGTTCGATACTTTTGATGTTCAACCAGCGACCCCTTCATTCAACATGAGGATGAATGCTCAATTCGGGATCAAAAATACCAATTTCGGTCCCTTCAAGTACGGCAACACCACTGTCACTTTTTACTACAAGGGTACAGAAGTTGGAAGCACCATTATCCGAAAGTCAAAAGCCAATTTCCGATCTACCAAGAAGGTGAATGTCCCAGTCGACCTAGTCATGCCAACAACTCTAGCCAGCAGTGCGGATTTGAAAAACGATTTAAATTCTGGAATTTTGCCTCTCACGAGCCAAGCAAAAATGAACGGAAAGGTGGAGATTATGTTCATGTTCAAAAAGAAGAGAACTGCCAACATGAATTGCACAATGGAAGTCGACACCCAGACAAAGTCCCTCAAGAACGTGAAGTGCAAATGATATAATATGTGTTTAGATGAAATTTAATTTTCCTGCAACATACATGTGTACTCTTTTGTTTTTGAGGGAGACAGTATACATGTTTATACTATAGTCCCTCGTATGCCTATTCTTTATTTTTGATTTTTTTTTCCATCAATTTTTGTGATTTATTACATGTTTTCTTCAAGTTAATATATCAGTCCCACACTTTATTATTATTATTATTTTCACTTTCTCTTCTGATTTCATAAGAGAATTTCAAATCTGTGAGCCAATTGTGAATTGTGAACAAGCTTAGGGATGCTTAAAATCTTTATAAAATCATCTTACTAACCCCATTTGGTAGCTTATTTTAAAGCTAACTAATCAACTTTGGTTACCGATTATTTTTCTTTAATATATTTTTTTTTGACATTGGATCAAAATTTAATACTTTTTGAATTATTTTTGAACAGAGATTCATCCGATTCTTTTGATAAAAAGTAAAAAAAATTAATCAAAATATATAAAATAAAAAGGCGCTAGAAATAAGAAAGCTCATAAACAAAAACTAATAAAAAACTAATTCAAAAAAGCTATCCAAATGGGATTATTATAATGTTTACATTAAAAAATAATTATTTAAAAACAGAAATCGAAAAATATCATAATGAAGTTTTCTCAAAAATTATAATTTTTTTTTTTAGAAAGTAAAATTGTGACAAACACTTTACTGAATTTTCTTTTAGAAAAAAGAAGCAAGTACAACAAAAAATTAAGACTACTGGCAGTTTTTACACTCTATTTTTCTCTAATTATACGATTTATTTTTTTCGATTTACGCAAAACCCTATTTTTATAAAAATATTTTACCTTAATAAGAAATAAAAATTAGATAAAATAATAGCGTAAAAATCACTTGAAAAAAAAATATCTCAAATAGTAACCCTTCTAGAGGGAGAAGATTGCCAAAGATATACGGCGTATAACGTGGGTCGTGTTTAAAAGTCACGGAAGGCTTGAAGGGTTACATTACATTACATTTCACGTGATGTGATGTGACCAGGCAAATGGGTAAGGGTTC
>BRYF01000003.1:802500-805000 GCA_030159135.1 Actinidia polygama | reverse complement strand
ACCAAATTCTGGCGTAGAGAAACACCGAGCTCTCTTCATAGCGATAGCTCGGTAGATGCTCCTACCCTAGTAATGCCAGAATCTCTCGTTGTTTATTTTGTCCCCTTACAAGGACTGTCTTTAACAAAACTTGTAGTGGTTGTAACTCCCTTGGGTACATCTTTGGTTATAATCATTGGCAGAGCAGGGTGTTACCCGTTGATATTGGACACACCAAATACCCAATGATACGATTCAAGTCGTTTATTTGTAAAGCTTATTAAGTAGAGAAATTATGAAAAGATTAAATTCATTAGATATCTATAGTTTTCTGATTTGACTTTTTTTTATATAATTTGTTCTCAAAATTTTATTTTTTATTCATTTTCTCAAGAGAAATTTAATTTAATCATGCAAGTACTAATGTCCGATCAATCCGATCAATCAATTTTTTTCGTTAAGAGATTAAATTAATGGGTAGTCATTATTGTTTTTTTATTTTGGAAAATTTGTGGAAAGTTTTATCAATTTAACATGAGAAATACGCACACAACATGGTGGTGATTATAACAGCATCCCGCCCGAGCGTGTGGTTCACGCGTTTGGGTGTAGTTTGGGGAAAATCAGTCTCGAGAATAGGAAGTAGCGAAACAGAGCAAAACACAGAGACAGTACAGAGTTCAATTTTATAAAATTGGCGCCGAATTCTAGGTTGCCCGCCACGTTATTACTAGCTGTAAAAATTGTAAATCTATGAAGATAAAATTTAAAAATAAACCACAACCAACTGGTAAATGGGTAAAATAATTCTTCCTTATTTAATTTATTGAAGTATCATTTTCAAAAGAAAAAAAAATGGATACAAAGAAAATATTATAATTGCAACCACAAATTTCTCAGTGCAACCCTCTTCATGCATTTGGAAAGAAGATCCTGTTTGTACATTTTGCAAAATATGATCTTGTTTCCATCTAAATTTATTTTTGGTGACTCGAATCGTTTATCTTAGACGATTTTATTGAAAAAATTATGTTATTTTGATTAGACATTGATAATTATACTAGCAGATAATATTATTTGGACAATAATTGGAATTCTCGTAATAGGCCATCTATTGTTCAAAAAAAACGTATTCTCATAAAATAGAATAACAATAACTAATTTCCTAAGTTTGGACTTATCACGGGTCTTAGATATGATCAAAATTACCAATTCCATAGGAATTATCTAGTAGTCATGCTGGAAACAAAATAATTTTAGTTGGACATTGACATCAACATGTATTTCTCTTATAAAAAATGAACGAAAAATTTAAATTCAAGAATAAATTATAAAATAAATATTTTTTAATCGTGTAATTACTGATATATGATACGCCTATTTTTTGCATGGATATTTGCTCGACAATGTCTATAGACTGAATGATTGTGATCATGTTATTGAGTCCAAAGTCGGCCCCACGTTAACTGGACAGTAACTTACATGCTTAACAGCTCATTGGAGGGTGGGTTAATGGGTAATTAATTTGTGGTAAACATGAATTTGGTGGGAGATTAATTACTCAGAAATGGGTCAAAGTCGCGAGGTGGTGCGTGGGCTTTGAAAATTGACCGACATATTTAAACTGGGACGAGCATCCTGGGCCTCACGTGACCGGACTCACGCACTTCGAGATAAAATCATGTGCTGACTCAGCACCCTCCATCTCGTTTTCATTCGTGGGACCAAATCTCACATGCACCGTCCACATGCGGCGACTCGTATACTAATTACAGTATTTTATTTTATTTTATTTTATTTGTAAAAGAACAACTAAAATCTAAATTAATCTAACAAAAATAATTCAAAAAAAAATCATTTTATGAATGTACTATTATTTCACTTTCAAAAAACACCAATTATAATGGATTTTATTTAATAAAATGTTATCACAATATCATTTTCGTGGAGGTTTCTGAATATATATTAGAAACTCCATTAATTATCAAATGAATTACTCACGTGAGGTGTGAGTCCATGTCTAAAAAACATTATTTGATCTGTATATCATATGAGTACGAAGTAATTCATTTAACAATTTAAAAAATATTTCTAGCAGTACTATTATAATTTTTTGGCAACGAGAGACTGAAGTATTTTAAATAACCTATTGAGTAAGTCTTAAATGTCTGCAACCACTTACAAAGCCACAAGTAAATACATGTATACAAAATGGAAATTTCTATATCCCAATCAATGAATATAAAGAGAGGCATTCATCAATTTTAGATCACAAATTTAAAAGAAAGGTTTAAGAAATTTCCACATTTATTACCCTAATTTACTAACTATTAATTTGAATCAAAATAAGTATAAGAATACCTCATAAAATAATGAATAAATTACTCTATAATCACGTGAGATGTAGGTCTTAGGCTCCGTTTGGATCCAACTTATTTGAGTTTTGAGGCTGACTTTTTTTACTTAAAATAAGCAAAAAAATAGGTCATAGTTGGTTGTTGTTGTTTTTTGCTTATTTGCT
>BRYF01000003.1:790000-797500 GCA_030159135.1 Actinidia polygama | reverse complement strand
CACTGTAGCATTTTCCTTCATAAAATGTGAAGTCTCAAACACAAACAAAGCCTAGATACTCCCTCCTTCCATTTTTGGGGTCTTACTAAATAATTGTTCATTTTTTATTTTTGATAATTAAAATATATTAATATTTATTTTATTATTATTTTATTAAATTCGGTTAAAGTTTCAAGTTCTAATAAAGTACAATAAATAGCAAAATTAAATAAAAAAGAATAATATTGCATTGAAAGTCGAATAAATTTAATTATATTTTTAAAAAATAAAAATTCAATTATGAAAAGTTGAACTCCACACAGAAATAAATATAGATGGAAGGGCAAATTAGAAAACTAAAAAAAATATTTAAAAAGTTGATTTTTAAAAAAAAGACAAATAAAATGGAACCGAAAGAGTGATTTAGCACACTTTTAACCAGCCCTATAGAGTCATAACTTTATAAATTAGCCAATATTTAGCAAAAAGAAGTAAAATCAATTTTTACTTTTGTATACAAAGACACTTTTTTATCTAGTTCATAGGAGATGTTCTCCGGCAATGGCTAGATTTTGCTACTGATCTGAGCATTGGAAACGTAAAATCAAAATATGGAACCCAACATCACTGTAGATTTTGATTTTACGTTTCCAATTTCCTCGAAAGCCCTTTTATTACTAAATTAAAAAACAGTTTGGAAGGGTAAGAAGATGAAGAAGTTAAAACCTTAAATGGAGCGAAATGCATAAATGGGTATTTTTTTCCAATTTGAAAAGTTGTTATTAAAGATCCTCCCTTTCTCAAAAACATTCAATGCTATACTTTCTATGAAAATGAAGATAATTCACTATATTTAATTATTTCTTAAGTGATTTCTTAGGACATTCATCTTTATTTTTTGGGTATATCAGAACTTCAATGCATCACGTTCGAATAAAATGAAATGTTTTTTTGCTTCTCGATATACTTTTAGGTCCTCTACAATTGCCCGTCATTTTTCAAAGAATAGAAAAAGGGTTGATTAATGATTAAAAGAAGAGGAAGGGGCTCTACCCTTGTTGCCATCCAATGAGTCACATCATGTGGACATTGCATGAGGACCGAAACTTAAACATCACTCAAAATAGTAGTAGTAGAAACTGAAACAAAAATGTTTCCTAATTATGTCTCCAACAAAATGATAAAAGATGACTCGTTGAGTGTGCTCGATATTTGTCTCACGCGCATTTCACGTGTTTTCTACAGACTGTGTGTTCAAATTAAAAAAATACTATGGGTATTTCAATGTTGTACCTCAAATGCACATCTGGGTGAGGTGGAGTATTTGGATTGGCTAGGTGTGGGGTCCACCCAGTCATGTTAGCCAATCCAAATGCTCCACCTCACCCAGGTGTGCATTTGAGGTGTAATATTGGGGTACCCATATCACTACTCGTTCAAATTATATATTCTTGATAAGAAATTAATGGGGTAAGTGGTGGTATTATGATAAATAAAAGTTAACGAATGAGTTTTTTTTTTTAATAATGAAGATCAGTATTAAACATATTTAAAGCAGTATGCATAGGATTAATACAACAACAACAAAAAAGACCCGATGAGTACCCACCTACATACTCGACCATAATAAGACGGGTTTTTAGAGTCTTTATATATGTTCTTCTACTCAATTAGATGTTCATTTGTAAAAACTTTTAGTTGCAAATGGGTTAACTACTGATCATAATAAATTTTAAGTTGCATAATATAATGGCAAAAACTCCCGACCTGGTAGATTCCTGATTTTAATAAAAAGGGTTTAGGAGAGCATTAAAAGGGTAAAATCGAATATGAGAGTACGTGGATAAGACAGATCTGAAAGAGCTTAAGATGAACATAGGAAACACATAGCTTAAGTGGATTAATATAGGGTAGAAGATTTTCGACCCATACCCATCAATTGTCATATCTAAATTTTACACTTCCCACTCTTTTAGGTTGCCTTATTAATTATTAATTATTTGTTTGACTCAACTAAACAAGATTGATTAGGGCTCTAATCAAACCTTTATTAATGCAAAAACGTACTCAAACAATCAATCTCCATGGACTTACATAAAGCTTCTTTCACAGGCATAGTTGTCTATATGTAAGGGCCCCTCTGAGGTGGTTGGCTGCAAGAAAAATGCATAATTTGGTCATTTTTTGGTATGGGGTGGGGCACAAGAATCGGTGGAAAATGTCAAATTCCCTTTCTCAGATTATGGAAAATGTGAAAATCAATTCCTATTCACACGTGGTGTGAGTCGTGACCACTCGTTTTGTCAATTTAGAATTATATATATATATATACCAAAGTGGTCGGAAAAAAAAATTTAGGCCTCATTTTTATACCTTTTTTTAATAATTTAAAATTTGCTTGATTTTTGAGTTTTTTCGTTTTCGTGAACTTTTTTCAACACTTTTGATCAAAAATTTGTACAATTCCGATTCTTCCATATACACGAAAAGAATCTGAAAATATAAATTTATTGGCCTAATTTGAAAATAAGTTTACGAAAGATAAAAAAATGGAGTATATATTTTTAATTAAAAATATGCTATTTTTTCTTAGTGCACTTTTTCTCAAATTTTACAAAACATTTTACATTTTCAAATTTTATTTGCTAATAAGACTTGAAAAATATTTATTGTTTACGAAACGATAAAAAAAATACTAACAACAAGAATACTCCAATAACAACAACAACTAAATTAGCTTAAAAAAACTCCCCAAAAGAAGTTTAAAAGTGACCAATTGAACTAACCCAGTTGATTCTGTAATAGTTCAAAACTCATCATCACATTTTTTTTTACAATTTAAAAAAAGTTTTTAAAAATTACTATTAATATCTCATTAAAATTAGTTACTTTAAATATAATATTGATAATTTTTCAATATATGCACAAAAGGAATTTTTTTCTTTTTTCTCATCAATACTGTTTGAATTTAAATTAATTAATGTGATTTTTTATTTTATATATATATATATCATTTATTTTTTTCAAAAATTCCATCCATATATAGTGAAAACTATTGATTGCTACTAGTTGTTTTCAAACATTAGGCAGCTCCATTGAAATCGCTAAACGTGAATTTATTTGTCAGTGAAAATAAGGAAATTAAAGTTTTCTTGACCTGGAAAGAGTACATTTAGATTCAATGGTGAAAGTTAATAAAAATATTCTATTATTAACCTTCAAGTTACCTAATTATACATGTTCACGAGTCAAATTAATATGCTGAAAATATCTTAACAACAGATTGTTTCCTAAACTCTAATTATTATGAGAAATAATAACACACTTTTACTTTTACGGTTTAAAGTACAAAGACATACTTAATTCCTGTTTATTTTGCTTTTAAACACTCTCAAATGTCTCCCATGAAAGAAAAAAAGAGGGACTCCTTTGAGTTATCGATCTAAGATAATGACTTGTTCTTATGAATCGAATTTCATTATTTCGTAAAGTTTTTCTTTACCAAATTTATATACTTTCCCTCATTTAATTAATTCCTCCAAAATTTCATAATTCAAACACAATTTCACATTTCTCTTCCCGACAAATTCCAAAAGATTGTATTTAGATCACGAATTTGTTATCAGATTCTAAAGAAAATAAAAACAATATCTCTAGAATTGAATATATCCAAACACAGCCTTTCTATTTATCCAAGACAAGAAACAATACCAGGACTGTATAAAAACGCAGTCTGGAAAATGATAATTAATTTTACTGGTCCCGTCATTTTCAGTACTGAATTGAATTGGGGCTAAATTGTCATTTTTCTAAAACTGTTGAACCGCCTTATAAAATCAGCAACAAGTCTCGTACAAAAGCCAAACAAAGAATTAATTCTTTTTGTCAGCTAGCTACCCGAAACTGCCCTTTCCAAGAATGGAATAAATTCCTAAAATAGAATGAAAATGAAAATAATATGTATATATAATTAGTAAGCTCTGTATTTAGCAATTACAAGGGTTCTGTAGTTTCCATATACCTCTGCTTGCAGTTGCAGAGTAGTTATTTTAGGCACACACTTCCTAGATTGTGTAAAATGACATAAATAGCCTTATTTTTATTTTTTCAAAATTACATATTACTTCTCTCTTCTTTTTTTTCATCATGCAAAGTTACAAAATGGCCATTTCATTTGTGCAAAAACTACATTTTGAATTACTAAATAAAAGGACTGTTTGGTAATTTTGCATGATAAAAAGAAAACTACCCTAGGGCAGAAGGGCCCACGGTCCCTCCCAACTTTTATTCAAGTTGTTTGTAAATTGTTGACACCTTGTTTATTTTTGGTCACCACAAAAAATAGAGTAATATTGAAGAAAAGTGAAAGGTGAAAATTACTTTAAAAGGGTAAATTACACTTTGCACCCTTATCTTTTCACCTAAAATTCATTTTGCACATTTCACTTTAATAAGATCTTCTGTTCATTTGTTATTCAATTAAGTGAAAAAAACGAGATCATGGTTTCCTTAAAAGAGGCAACGTGATAGCCTTTTATTGAATAATATGTGAACGAAAGGAGTGCAATTATGTTCACACACCTACTAATAATTAGTTGAAACATATGAGACTCACTATGTTATTTCAAGTGAACCACGTGTATTTAAATCAATCAGGAGATGGTTAACGTACACCAACTTTATCCATTAAGATATGGATAATTAATTGCACTCGGACGGAGGAACATATTGAAACTTCACCTAAACCGTAGACGAACACAATTTGAAATGATGGGTAATCTTCCATAGGTTGTACATTTATATAGGTCTAAATATATAGTTGGGGAAGAGGAGGTGGGCAAGTGTTGGTGTTGCAGGCCTTAAACAGAAACAGAAACAGCGGAAAGTGAAAGAGATTTCTCAATTTCTCAACTACAGAGCCCACTTATGTAGTCACTATTTAAACTGGTAGGTCTCTTTCTTAATGAAATTTAATGAAGGGTGAGTACTACAGATCCCCCAAGTCCCATTGACGACTTAATTTGGGTCCCACTTCATAACTGCTCAAAATCTTACCCACCATTCTTATTTCTTAAGTCCACATCCCATGCATAGGTTTCGAGTGTTTTTAAAAAGAGTCATGATATATGAATAGAAAGTCTTTACAATAATTTTAAACTAAATGACGTGCTTGTGTGTGATTATTTTATTTTCAAACAAAAAACTCATATTACGATGGTTTTAATTTCAAAATTGTCACTGCCACATTATTTTGTTGCTGATTTCTTTATAAAAATTCTGGTGAAATAGCCTTTTCCTTTTGAGAATTGAGATTATGAGACAAAATGATTAGATGAGTTGGCACGGGAAAAAAAAGTCACAAACAGTCGCATCATTTTTTGGGTAGAGCCCAATTTTTTTTAAAAAAATTATTCAGTGATGAGAGAGAAATATTAGATAAGAGCATACACGGTCACGAGAAAAACATGATCGTGTATTGAAAAATATTTACTAGGTGTTTAGGAATGAATGGCCAAATTGGAAAAACAAAACACATGGATAGAATTCATATTTTCCAAAAATGACAATTGAATAACCTCTTAAAAAATGATAGGTAGAAAGCTCAATTTAAAAAAAAAAAAAAACAATGGGGGTAGTAACAGGAAATTGTGTTCAAAAATTTTTATTAGTTGATCCATCAAATGACATTTGATTTTTTTCTTAAAATAGGTACGATAAATGATATTTGCACTTCATTTTTTGCCATTTCACATTTTTGATAAGCTAAAAAACGAAGAAAAAGGGAGCACGAGGGCGACATGCAACCCGAGAATTCCGAATCGATTCAAAAAAATCATCTAATCATTTTGTTTAATCAATTGCTAATCACAAATCCGTTTTCGCTGAACCACCTAATTTTTTTGTTTGACCAATGCAAGCTGGCCAGTCTGGCTTAGGCCACGTGTCTGAATTCTAAGGCTGACCCTAGACAAGCCCTCCACAAAAATCAACTTTCGGCAAGTAAAAATCTAAAAAAGTTGAAAAAAGTTGTGGAAAACCCCATTTTTGCATGCCTCACACTGTAAAGTGGACAATTTAGATTTGGGTAATGATTTATAATCACAATTTTTTCTATAGAGTTTTGAAAGTCTTGTATTGTCTTTTCAAAACAAGCTAATCAAACACCATTGTTTTCGTTGGGTAAGAAAATAAACGTCTAGCTAGATGGAACGAGTCGATGAACCTAAAAAGTAAATATTTAACTTTTTTGATTCCTCTAATTTAGATGAATTGACGTTCTCTAACCAGATGTGATGTTTGAATTCAAGTCTTATTGTTGTGAAATGCAGTTTTCGCATTTCCCGTTTTTCCTCCTAAGTCTGAAAAAAAAATGAGACTAATTGAAAAAGTAAATAAAATCTTAAAAATGAAAAAATTCTTCACTTTATCCCACATGGGGCCCATGGATCAGTCAGGGCATGTCCTTTGGAAATAATGGGTCACGAGGATTCGTGGGTGGAAGCCCAGTTTGTAGGGCCCATCGGGTCCACTACTAAATCCCCGCGGACTAGCGCGTGATAGGCCTAACCTAATGGGTCGGAAAATCTTCTTTGGAGTAATTTATTTTCTGATATGCGTTTACCTTTTACTAGCAATTATTATCACACATGAACCCCACGAGTACTACATATTCGAGTTGGACGGACTTTGTTAAAAACTCATTTAATATCCCAAACAAATCGAACTTAAATACATCCTGAATTGTAGTTAATTTTTTGAACTCGGTTCCAACTCAGATTCTATACGATTGATAAGATATAAATATACCAAATTATTCAAGTCGAATCAAGCTCATTTTAGCCCAACTCTCTCAGCCAAACAACTCGGGCTGAGCGTGTTCGGCCCAACGACGAGGCCGAAACTACTGTGAGTCCAAAGTCGAATCAAGCTCATTTTACCCCCTTGCACCAAGTTTGAATTGTAATTGACTCGATTAATACTCTTTTGTAATCAGTTTCAAATAGATTTTTGAAACTCGTTATACTCAAATAGATTATTTTGCGACCAAACTTTTCTAAAGTTAAAGGAATTCATACACGAATTAGAAACATTCATCTTATCCCTTCGAAAAAATATTTTATCAAAATGTCAGATTTGTTGGACATTTGCAATCGCACTAGATTAGGGAGTAATTTGACTAGTGAATTGCCGCCAACAGATAATATGAAAAGAAGGTGACCGATCAGACCATAATCAGCCAACAATCTTCACAAACATGAGAGGATTTACATGGGGGAAAGCAACA
Organism: Actinidia polygama; assembly: GCA_030159135.1. Lineage (NCBI taxonomy): Eukaryota > Viridiplantae > Streptophyta > Magnoliopsida > Ericales > Actinidiaceae > Actinidia > Actinidia polygama. The sequence continues at coordinate 790,236 of BRYF01000003.1, read as the reverse complement.
GATCCTGTTTTCTTCTGTTCTGTCTTGTTAGCCTTTTCAAAAGAGTATTCTCGTTTGTGTTTCTCAAATGATAGGTTTTGGTCATTGGATCCAATAGGAACTCAAACAAAGTGTTTACACGGTTAAAGATAAAATGAGAGGCTCAACACAACTAGAAAAGCAGAGTCAAAAAGGTCATTATAACATGAGAGAGAGAGAGAGAGAGAGAGAGAGAGAAAACAAAGACTTGGGGTGCT
>BRYF01000003.1:702500-705000 GCA_030159135.1 Actinidia polygama | reverse complement strand
TGCAATTTTTGAATAAATTTCTTCACTAAACCTCTAATGTAAGTAAAAGTCCAAGGTCGTAGGGATGGGCAATTTCAATAATTTATAAAAGTGTTAACGAGTTTTATTGTAACAATGGGTAATAAAGACAAAAAAGTAAAATATATCTTATAAAAAATAGAGTGTAAAAATCATAAACAATTTTTATACTTAAAATATTTCTTTGTTTACCTTTAAATCTTTAGGAAGTGCATACAAAATATACCGCCTCCATTTTAATTTGTTTATTCACTTTCTGTTTAAAATATTCCAAAATATTTTATACTTAAAGAAAATTAACTATAAAAATATTGTAGCTTGCATTTTTACTTTTACGTTGACGTGATGCATCCACTTTTTTATCTTTTGTTAATTTTAAATTATTGGAGAGTAATTTTAGAAAGTAAACTTTTTATCTTTTGTTAATTTTAACATATTTGTCTTTGTTAAAAAGTTGGATTCTCGATTAACAAATTAGGATGAAAAAAATTTATAACATCAGTGTCATGATCCCGATTTAAATCAAGAAAAAGCTAAATTAACACTCTACAAACCCTTTTTAATTTAAGTGTCATAGTAAAGAAGAGACGCGTGAAAATCTCTACCAACCCTGTTCAATTTTGTGCTAATTCAAGTTTGTGCAAATGGATTGAATGATTATAGGCCATGTCATTCTCCACTTTGATGAGAGAAATAATGTAGTTGTTCCCATGTTGTACTCATCACTTCCATTGCTAATAATAGAAGTGTGAGAAAAAAGACCTTTTTATTTTTTCATGGTTACACATCTTCAATAATGTGGTGAGATACCAATTGAAATTAAAATTTAACAAAAACATTTATAATTCTATATCAAAGTATTTGGCATAACATATTGGGATTACGATTTTTTTTTCTTCAAATTTTGGGAATGGGTAAATACCCAAAAAATTGGATAAATCAAACTTGTATTTGGGTACTTATATTAGATAACTTTCTTAGACTCTTACTACTGGAGGGTCCTCCTTTGTTACTCTTCCTTCTTATCAGAGTCCGGCTCCACAAGGACTCTAAAGGAACTATCTCTATTGAACTCCTATTCCATCACGATTGCCGATCGCTCTCCAAATGGTAGTCTCTTGTTGTCACTCCGGTATCTCAAGGATATACTTTCCAAACATAGCTCTCCGAAGATCTCGCCTGAATATCCTCAGAGCTCCATCCTACACCTATATAAAGTCCGCACAAAAAAAAATAGAACAATATTGACCGTTCATTACTCGTCCCAATTTTATACTACACTGATATCATCTCCGCAAGACGACATCAACAATCTCTGCCTCCCAAACTCATCAGTCGATGATCGAAACGACGACGTCAACAAGAAGGAGCAAACCCTTGTTCGACCTCCCAAACCCCTCCTCCCACGGCGGCGGCTTCTCTCTCCCTCCGCCTTTGATGCCTTCGTCGAAGTAAATATCATACAATTTTCACCCAATTTTTTTTCTTTCTAATCTTATCAGTTCAGCAAAAACTGGATCGAAATTCAAACTAAACCAGTAACCCTCATTTATAGTGTTGAAATATACAACAGCAGCCATTGCAGCCATTGTTGAAGCAGCCATTGTTGAATCACAGCAGCAGCCATTGCAGCCATTGTTGAAGCATTGTCAGCTGCCTCCATTGTCAATATGAGGCAGCTTCCATTGTCAACAAATAGGTGCTCTTGTATGTATATATATAGTTTAGCAATCCATTGTATAAAAACACAAGATTTATATAATACAAATTTACAGAGCTTTCTCTCTCTACATTATTTTCTAACATGGTATCAGAGCCACTTTCAGTGGCCTAAACTTCCGCTAAATCCCGGCATCATTCCGGCAACTCTCCGACAGTGAAGAACAACCACTTAAGGTTCGGATTTGTTTTTTAAATTTCTATCCGAATCCATTTTTGATAACACTACCGTGTTCGTATTGACGAGACGATTCCAAAATATCAAAAACAGTCCCGGTACGACACCCCACGCGCCGGTCAGGTAACCGCGAGTGAATCTCACTCGCCCCACGCGCCCCACGCGCCGAAGAGAGGAAGACGACGACTGGGCTTCACGCGCCACTGCCACATCAGCGCCACGTCACTGCCACGTCAGCGCCACGTCAGCGCCATTGGTGCCACGTCAATTACTGTCGTGAAATATCAGATAAGTGGATTTTTTTCTCGGTAATATCAAATCAGTGGAATTTTTTCTCGGTAATATCAGATCAGTGGGAAATTTTTTTTTATTTCATATCCGTGATTATATATATATATATATACTTCTGTTTAGCCTAAAAAAAAAAAAAAAAATGGCCCAACCTGAAGTTTCTCAGCCTATTTCTATTGTCCTCGACGAATCCAATTACCGCCTCTGGTCCTCAGCCATGCAGAGGTTTCTCCGTGCCCGAAAACTTTAGAAATACGTCACCGGTGTTGCACAACCACCTCATTTTTCCGAGTC
>BRYF01000003.1:502500-507500 GCA_030159135.1 Actinidia polygama | reverse complement strand
ACGTTCTCTTAAATTATATATTTTATATATTTTTAAATTTTTTATCAAAAAAATATAAAATATTAATTAATCGTTGAAAAAAGTTCACTAAAGATAATAAAAGATAAAAAGGAAAATAATTTTCATACGTCCATTTCTTTTTATAATTTATTCTCCATTTTGTAGTACTGTATCTCTTTGTATATGCACGTATTTTTATCTGATATTTATAGTTTATTTATTTTTTAGATTGTAAAACTTTTACAAGTACGCTTAAGAAGTAATTTTTTTTTTACGTAATACCCATTAGCACGAGTAATTTCTAGTACTTTAAATACTGAATACAATTTACCCAAACCTGAATTTAACCGACCCATCAATTTTTATATCAGGTTAAATGGATTGAAACTGATAAGAGTTTTGGAGTGCGGGTTTGTTCTTACAGCCCAGTGTGACCAAATGGCCTTCCAGTTAGAACCCATCACTCCACTCCTCCCACCTGCATCACCACCATCACCTTCCCATGATTACAAGCCCACTAGCCTCCAATTTCAAAGACGAAACAAAAACTAAAACAAAAACAACTAAATTCTCATTCTCCAGCAACCAATTACCAAACCTTTTCTCAATAGCCCTGTGAATTCAACCACTTATGCTTCAATTCTTGATCCCTGTGAGCACCTAAGTCTCGGAAAACAAGTCCACGCCCTTGCCCTCAAAATGGGTTTTCACGGGCATGAGTTTGGAAATTGCTTCAGATGTACGGTAGATGTGGGTGTTTGGGTGATGCAACTAAGTTGTTCGATGAAATGCCCATGAGAAACTTGTACTCATGGTTGTCAGTTTATATGTGGGTCGTGGGTTGTTTGAGGAAGCTCTTTTGCTATATACCAGGAATTGTTGATTGAGGATTTTGGACTGGAGTTTTTTGTGTTTCCTGTGGTGTTGAAAATATGTAGTGGTCTTGGTGGGGTAGGATTAGGAAGGCAGGTACATGGGTTTGTGATAAAGAAAGTGTTTGTTTGTAATGTATATGTGGGGAATGCTTTGATTGATATGCACGCTAAATGTGGAAGTCTAGATGGTGCCAAGAAAGTGTTCGATAGAATGTCTGAGAGGTATGTGTTTCGTGGAATTCTGTAGTTACTGCTTGTGCTTCCAATGGCATGGTTTATGAGGCATTGGAGTTTTTGGAGAAAATGTCGGATGAATCAACACCAAATCTTGTTTCTTGGAGTGCTGTTATTGGTGGGTTCTCGCAGAATGGGTATGACGAAGAAGCGATTTTGACGATGTCTAGAATGTAAGCGGCTGGTTTTGAACCGAATGCTCAAACGCTAGCAAGTGTTCTTCCTGCTTGTGCAAGGCTAGAAATGCTAAGCCTTGGGAAAGAAATCCATGGCTATATCACAAGACATTTGATCCGAACATATACACGTGGAATGGAATTATTTGAGGTCATGTTGAACATAGTCATTACGAATCAGCTATGCGATTGTTCTCTGATATGCAGACCTTAAATTTGAGACCTGACATTTACACAGTAGGAATAATTTTACCAGTTTGCTCAAGTTTGGAAACACAGTAGGAATAATTTTACCAGTTTGCTCAAGTTTGGAAACAATTGAACGAGGGAAGCAAGTTCATGCATACACAATTAAAAGTGGGTACCAATCATATGTCCACATCGGAGCAGCCATCGTGGATATGTATGCAAAATGTGGAAACATAAAACACGCATCTATGGCTTCTAATAGAATCTCCAACCCTAATTTGGTTAGCCAAAATGCCATGCTTGCAGCATATGCCCTGCGTGGACATGGAGAGGAAGGAATTGCTTTCTTCTGCAGAATACTGCTAGATGGTTTCAAACCAGACAGCGTAACTTTGTTATCGGTTCTTTCTTCTTGCGTTCATGCAGGATCAGTTCAAAGACAACGAGAGTTCTTCAACTTGATGGGCTACTATAACGTGGAACACACGTGTATGGTAGACCTCTATAGCCGTGCAGGCCACATTCAAGAAGCTTACAATGTTGTTAAGGAAATGCCTATGGACCCTGATTCGGTAATTTGGGTGCCTTGCTTGGGGGTTGTGTAATTCGCGGTGATGTTGACGTGGGAAAAATCGTAGAAGAAAAACTCACAGAATTGGAACTGGATAACACGGGGAATTATGAAATGTTGGCAAACTTATATGCCTCTGGGGAGATGGAGCGATGAAGCTAAACAAGACGGTTGATTAAAGATGGACAAATGCAGAAGAATCCGGGATGCAGTTGGATTGAAGATAGGAATCAAATTCATGTGTTTATGGCATGTGACACGTCTCACCGAAGAACGGAGGAGATTTATGCCACTCTAGATCGTTTAACGTTCACATAAGCATAATGCAGTTAGAGCAAGTGTGTAATTAGAGGATTAAAACAAAACATTTGTTATTTGTAAACTCGTAAGAACATTGGAAGTAGAATAAGATCTCTGTTAGTGTTGTACAAATTCTCATGAATGACATAAAGACCCTTGTAATAGGTTATCAATTCTTCTTGACATTTTTGATTTCTTAAGTATGAACTTGCCTTCCTTGTACTTCTGTGTTGCCACATAATCTCTTTCATACTTGCATCCCAACACTTCCTGGCAATCCCCACAATAGATATCGGCAACTGTGTGAATACTGGTCGTGAGCTGCCTATCTTCCCTCAGCCCAGCCACAATGTTCATCGGGTGGGTGAACAAAGGCTTGACCATTTCGTCCCTAAAATTGTACATCAAATGATCATGTGACAAAGATTATACATCAAATTAGAGAAAAAATGACTATCAGGTAATTGTAAATTTCTACAAATTTTTTTTCTTTCATCAAAGAACAAGACAAAGAAACTACATGGATGGCTGCAACATAGATTTAGATTCTTTTGACCTGAAAAGCCTTAGAAATTATATTATAATTGTGGGGCTGTGGATTATCTGATATGAATGATAAAATTGATATGAATAATTGGCGTATCGGCAGTTAACGGTGGTTTTTAGAGAATTTCGGTAGCTAGACCGTACTGCAAGATAATAACAGTGAGAAAGGCTGACGGAGCTGTCCCGAGATGACTCTTCGACGGTCAAGTAAGATACCCGAAGATAGCAAGTGAATGTGAAGAGATAGATACATAGTTTTAGCTTAGAATGACTTAGATTGCGTATCTTTGAGAGAATAAGGGCTTGCCTTATATAACTTAGTTCGACGCGTGTCTAGACACTCCAATCGTCAGGTCACTGGACAGACTGTAACTCGGCGCGTGCTTGAACGTGCTGACTGCTACATTAGAGAGTGGGCAGTTGACCTAGTCATGCCCCTAGGGCCTAGTTGGTAGCTAGACATTATGTTGTTGAAGTCTCAATCCAAGCATGGGGCTATCAGAGGAAGCCTCGCCATGCAAGTTACCTTTTGTCCCCTAATGTGTCTCGGTCGGGATCACCGACGACCGTTGCCCCTCAATCAAGCTTTTGCGCGGCGAGATTGCCGAGCTTGTTATAGAGCGACAGTTCGGCAGTGGTGCTTGCATTAGCTCCAGCGGAGCTGATATCCAGCGGCATTCTTGACCGAGCTCCGGTGCAAATTCCCCACCGAGCTTGCTTGCTTTATAATAGTAACCTGCCGGTGGTGCCTGCCTCAACTCAACTAGAACTAGCGGTTGTGTATTTTTATCCCCTACAATTTCTACATTTATAGCAGCTGTATAAGCGAGGTCCAATCAGTTTTGCCACCAACCATATAATTCAGCTCCAAAAATCTTCCTGCTTCCAAAAACAAACAAGAAAGTAATCAAAACAAAACAAAACAGAAATTTGGAAAGTAGAAAACCCTAGTTACCATAAATTTTATGAATCAATACATGAGCTAATTAGGTGGGTGGGGGAAAAGAACGTCAGAAACACAAAATTGGAAAGTAGAAAAATGTGCTTTACCTTCAATGAAGCCTGTGATAACCCAAAATTCTTCAACAAAGATGAACAATAGAGTGTTAGAGGGCAAGATTAGACGACATTGGAATATAGGGTTAAGAGATTCCAATTAATCCACTAGAGTTTTGAAAAATCAAGCGGGTTTGAATCGTTTGACAAAGACAGGATTGGTTTGAACCCTAGAGTTTAATTTGTTACTGAGTTTAACCCCTAGTTTGTTTTTTTATAATTTCCCCTAGTTTTTTTTAAATTTATTCATTTTTGTTTCTAATATTATTTTTTTAGACATTTTTTATTTCTCGCAGTTTTTTTTGTGAATATGATTTTTGGATTCATCTGACCAAATTGAAATGGAAAAATTAAAATTAACCAAAATTTAAAATTTAAAAAAATCTCTAATTCTTTTGAACGGAATTTTCACATATTTCAATTATTGTAATTAGTACTAACATTTTAGGGTTGTCATTATTGAGCAGAGAGCCCCCAGTTTCAAGTTGAATCAGTTGATGACTTCCGCGCACAAAGCTTGTTTAGAGTGTGACCAGGGATCCACCAAGGACGACCGGGGGATGGCTACCTTAAATTTAAAAAATTCAATGTTTTGCAGCAGTAATTATTAGAATCTTCAAATTATATAGGATCAATCACAACTCTAAAATTGAAATTAGTTGTATGTTGACCTGTAGCATCCAATTTTTTTATTTTGTTTGTACATTTGTTTTCTTAAAAGTAAAATCCCGCATTCTGTGTGCAACTTTTAAACTTAAGACTTAAGTTATTTTATAACTTTATTGGTTATAAACGTCTCTCATACTCTAACGATATCAACGATAATACTGGATAATCTATCTATAATATTAATCACAACTCATTTTGAATTCAAAAACTATCTTCTGCTATCTACGGTTGAAATTAATTTTAATTAATCCAACGGCTGAAATTTTACCCTAAAAAAAATATCACTTCATTGTTCTTAAATGTGTGAAGGTGTGTACCAACATAGGTTCTTGTTCAATGGATAAAAAATATCTAAATCTAGGCATATTTTTTATCTATTGAATT
>BRYF01000003.1:430000-432500 GCA_030159135.1 Actinidia polygama | reverse complement strand
CCGATTTCCGGCGGACCAGGTTGTGGAGGTCATCGGAAAGCGCGGCGGAGAGGCCGGACTTAACCTGACGGACCTGGTTGTGGTGGCGGCGGAGAGTGGTGGGAGAAGTGGAAGCGGTGGGCGGAGAACGGGAGTGGAGTTCGCCTGAATCGGATAAATCGGAGGACCAAACGACGTCGCTCTCGTCGAGCTCGTCCAAGGAGCTGGGATCTGAATCGGGTTGTTTGAGTACTCCCAGGAATCGTATGGTTGACGATTGCTTGGTATCGGTTCGAGTCGGTGTGAGAGGGTTTGGTTCGATTCTCTGTTTCATCTTCCTGCGTTTTCTCTATCGAGGAAGCTGATGACTGATGCTTGTTAGTTGGATAAATTTGAGTTGAATAATGAGATGATTGATACTATAGTGGTTATGGAGTGAGAAGAGCACGCGCTGCAGGTGCAAGTGGACAGATGCCATGCCGATTATTTTGTGCCACATATTTGTTTATTGACTTGCGATTTGCTGTGGACGAAGTAATTTCACATTCATAACCCTTGGCCTCCGTTTAGTTGTCCCAAAGGAAAAGAAAGGAAAGCAAAACATCAATTTCTTGACTTTTTTAATTATTAAAAAAATGGTAAAATCACAGCTTTTATTTTTTTGGTAAGTAAACAATTAAATTTTAATTTTTCTGTCAAATTCTGTTATTAAATGAACACATAAAAAAATAAATTTTATTTTTCTTTACGTAATTCAATTTATTTTTTCTGAGAATAACTTTCTTATACAAATTTTTTGACATCTAATTTAAGGATTGAAGTATACAGTTACACTCATTAACATAAAATAATTGCTATACCCACTTTGTAAAAATAGTAAAAATGTCTTACTTAGGGTTGAATCCCTAATTTAATTATTATTAAGTCAACTAAAACACATATTAATCAAAATTCTTCAACCAAAACATTATGTTGTGATATGTCCTTTTTTTTGTGAGTTGGTAGTTGAATTGAATAACTTTATACATAGAATGGACTGATGGGGTAGATTGGACATGGTTGAAGACATGGGTGGGGGTGGGGGTGGGGGTGGGGGTGGGGGGCTGGTTAGGGTTAGCATTTTCAATTATGTTAAATGAGGAGGTGAAAATAGGGGGCATAATTATACTTTTACACTAAGATTCGACATATAACTTGTGTTTTATTCTCTACCCCTCAAATTATGTGCATGTGTCACAAACTCTGATAATTTTTACAGAAAATATAGTGGTGCACTTTTATTCACAAAACACGAGGAATTACAATTATATGCTAATTCTAAATGAGTGGAGTATTATGCAAATAAGTCAAATTGAAAGGGGATAAAATTAATTTTGCCACTATTTAGAGTATCTCCAACCCAAAAGTCTCCAAAAATTTTATTTTGGAGACTCAAAATATTATATTTTATTAAAATAATAAGTTTAAAGACTTTCACTATTCACTACAATTTCAACCCAAAACTCCATTTTTATCTCTATTTTCAACAAAAAAAAACATCAATTTCCTCTTTCCTTCAAAAAATTTAAATAGTATTTTTTTTTTTGATTTTTTCTTGGATATATTTAACATTGATCTCATTTTAAAGGTCTCATTACTAACTTTTTAATAATACCAATTTTATAAAAATTAGATTTATAAAAAAAGTTACACATATTTTACAAAAATATAATAATGAAAAGATAAAATGGAGATTGCCTCAATTTGTTGTCAAAGTCTCTAAATATGGAGATTCAAATTGAGCTCTTTATTTTGGAAACCAAAAATAGAACTTGATAGGAGGAGATTTTTCCATTTTTGATCTCCAAAATAGAGTTATGGAGGTGGGTTGGATAGGGGTGTAATCGGTTCGGTAAGTTTGGTTTTGAGAGAAATTATTTGTCATAATAAAAAAATTTGATATGTAAAATTGTGAAATCGAAACATACACTTCTAGTAAAGAAATCAAACCATTCGATTGGAGAAAATTTGGTTTGATTTGTTGATTTTTTTTAAATTTTTTGGGTCTTCATAAAAACATCTACTTAATTATCAAATTTCAAACCCCGAAATGTAATAATTAACGAATTCAAAATAAAAAACTTAATAGTTTACAAATTTCAATAGGATTTTAACATATGTCAACAAAACTTTAAGTAGTCAACATTCGCGAAAGGAAAAAAAATATGATAACAATAGCAATAATACTAATAAGGGTTCTGCTATTGGAAGCCCACTGAGTTTTCAATAAGAAGCACAGAATGACAAGTTTTTTTTATTTTCGATACACTTTTCAATACACTTTCACATATTCTTATATATTTATCACACTTTTCTATATACTTTTCACACTAAACAAAGCTCACTGGACTTCTTATAGCATTTCCCTACTAATAATAGCCAACCAACATAATTTTAAATTAAAATGTGTAATATATGTTGTGCCGACTTACTAGGTTTGGCAACTTGCCTACGTCCTCGGATGGTACAACAAATTCAATAT
>BRYF01000003.1:405000-407500 GCA_030159135.1 Actinidia polygama | reverse complement strand
ATTGATAAGTTTAAGTCATTTAATTAAAATTTATTTTGGACTTATTATGTCATAATAGTTCATGACAAGTCAAAATTTAATTTTTATATTTTTTTATTCAAAAAATTATTTAAAAATTTACCTCTTTTTATTATTATGGCAAATTAATTTATTTATTTAAATTTTATTTTAATTTATCTAATAATTAATCATTTATTGACACTTCTGTGTCGTGCTATGTCAATTACCGTGTCATGCCCGTGCCGTGCCTGACTAAATTCGTGTCGTGTCGTGCCGTGCCGTGCTGCGCTAAACTAAATCAACTATCGTGTCGTGCCCGTGCCGTGCCCAACTTTGACCGTGTCGTGCCGTGCAAGGCCAACTACCGTGCTGTGCCCGTGCCGTGCCACACCATTTCCGTGCCCCGTGCTCGTACCCGTGCCTGCTCAGACCGTGCCGTGCCGTGCCGTGCCCAACTTTGACCGTGCCCAAAACGTGCCCGTGCCGAGATTTTTCGTGCCTTGCCCATGCCGTGCCGTGCCAGCAAGGCACGCTTGACACCTCTAGTTCCGGCATCAATATCCCATTAGGAAAGAGGTTTGTATATTTTTTTTTCTTGGGCCAACTTGGGCTTGGAAAGTCGTCTTGGGGATCTGCTATTGGATGTTGCTATTATGGCGCTCAGCTGACGTGTCGTGACCTCAAACTACCACGGTCAGGTTTAAAACTAGTTGACCCCACAACCGCCCACGTGGCGCGTTATTTTTTCTCTCTTTATCCCTCGTTATCCAGGTGCTTGAATTCACACTAGCCGGAAAAAAAGAACACGACGTTTGCGTTTCCAAAGGGCAAGGTGGTTGCTATACCCAGCTCAGTATGTTCTACTTCCAGGCGATTGCTTACCAGCTCATGGAGACGACTACGTCTACGCAGCCTTTACATTGTCAACATGGAGATTTTTCACATATTGGAGGAGATTTTTGCGTTTACAAAAGGATATGGTTATATTTGATAACATATTTTGAAGGTGAGATTGGACTATTCGTCTTGTGAAATTTCTTTTAATTATATTTTAATATAAAAATTAAACTCTGAACGAATAATTTATTATGGCTCTTAATCTCTCAAGAATGTAGGATTAAGAATTTCATGGAGTTGACATTACTAATTTAATTCAATTGGTCTATTAATCCAAGGTTGCGTTTGGTTTGTTTGGAATTGATTTTGTAACTAATGAAATTGGAATAGAATAATGTAAGAATAGTTATGCTTATTTTCTAAATAATAAAATTGAATAGCATTTCATCTAACTACTTTTGATTGAATGGATTAAACGTGCGTTTGGATTACAAATCCAATACAGCTGCATATTCAGTGTTTGAATTCAATATCATAATTGCCACTAGCAATTCGTTATTGATAAGTATACCATAAATATGACCTGGCAGTGTGGCAGTCTGTGTTGCGAAGGGTTCCAATGCCAAACCAAGTCCAACCGACTCTATGAATTGGATTATCAAACACGTGGCTGGTTGGAGCAATATTTGACCTGGAAATAGACATTTTCTAGTTTGATCTGAATACCCTCTTAACAGACGGCAATGACCCCAACCAAGTCATGTTGGTTTCAGCTGTTCCTTCTCCAGAAAGAACCCCTCTCTCTCTCTAAAATTATATACATATATATGTATCCCTCCCCAATCCCCAAAACCCTCTCAACTTTGAGCCTCCACTTCACAATTCATGTGATTGATCTCCCCAATTCCCAATACTACAAGTCATCATGAGCCATTTTCCAACATCTTTCACCGACTCTTCTCTGAACCTCTTCAAATTAGCCATCTCTGCCTCTGACCCCTGGTCTTTCGCTATTGTTTTCTCGTAACCTTTCACAGAAAAAACACAAATCAAGACAAGGAGTTTCAGTTTCTTGGGTTAAATTTTTCTCGAGATGGGTAGTGGAGACAGAATTTTCCTGAATTTTCACTTACATGTTCCTCATCTCCACCTCCACTTCCACCACCACGGTGGGAAGAGAGAGGAGGAGAGAGAAATTCCGAGAGGTTGCGTAGCGGTGGTGGTGGGTCAAGGGGAGGAGCAACAGAGGGTGATTGTACCCGTGATCTACATCAACCACCCACTCTTCATGAAATTGTTGAAGGAAGCAGAGGAAGAATATGGGTTTGACCAAAAAGGCCCTATCAATATTCCTTGCCACGTGGAGGAGTTTCGATATGTAAAGGACATAATTGACAAAGAAGAGTCCCTGCACCACCACCACCACCACCACCATCACCCGCTTTTGTGCTTCAGGGTTTGAAAGATTTATCGTGGGTATTTGAAGGCCGAAGTCGTGTAAATTTTGTGGATTTCTTCTTCTTTTTAAAGAACAACTTTTCATTTTGTTTCAGTGGTGAAATTATGTACTTGGATTGTTGTAGATGATGATGACGAAAAGTTGAATGATGAAATGGTTGGACCATGGTTGGGTGTATTTGTCTGGTTTGTGAAAGAAAAATAA
>BRYF01000003.1:380000-385000 GCA_030159135.1 Actinidia polygama | reverse complement strand
AAATATATATATATATATATATATATATATATATATAAAAATACATTGAACCATATGAAAATAGAAAAGCTTATAAATATTCATAAAAAATCTATAATAAACATGGGTTGTGGTTAACGGTATCGCTTTAAAATTTATTCTATTTGGACAATTCTACTTAATAAAGATAAAAATATATAAATACAATTTAAAAAAATATTGTGAGAATCATCACCTTTTTAATTAAAGAAATACTTATAAATTGTGGATTTAAAAAAAAAAACTTCTACATGTATCACATGCCATGTTATCCAATAATTATACACAACCATTGGATATGTTATGTTGATATTACATACGTGGCAAATGAGGAGTGGGGGACGGCAGGTAGGATGATTAAAGAGTAAATTCGCTTAACGTCCCTGAATACTTCTGAATTACACTCTTACGCCCTTTGTTCTCTATAATATAACTATAATCCCTTGCTTCTATTAAATTTGGCTACTCCTTCCATTAGTCAACCATCTGTTGACCAAACAAAAATTGATAGTATCATCAATTTTTTACCTTTAAATGCTAACTTTACCCCTAATTTGACAACCAATTCTTCTATTCCCTTTAAATGCTAACTTTACCCCTAATTTGACAACCAATTCTTCTATTCCCCATTAATGACACTTCTGCAATAACCGTTATATCATAATGAACACACCAAACAAACTTCTAAGATCAAAATTAAATTAATTTAATATTGCCTTCACTCTCTCTCTCTCTCTCTCTCTCCTACACACACCGAAAAAAATATATACAATGGTATTACCACATGCAATTCATTCCACCATATTTTCATTTGGGTATTTTTACTTTATGGTAAGCGGTATTATTTAATGAACTAATAGACACAAAACTCTGTTGAGAACTCTTGACCGCATCATGAAATCACAATTGATCTTGTTGGTACCATTGTTTCAGTAATGACTGCTAACAAAATTGTTTACAGTAACAATCATTGTTGATAACCACAATGCATCCAACACATTTATCAATCAAAAATGAAACATAAACGTTACTTTCATTGCACATTTTTAAGAGAGAGGGGGAAGGGGGAAGAGAGTTGGCCAGTTATAGTGGTTTATGGTGGAGAGGGAAGGGGTAGAGAGAGGTTGGCGCTAAGTCTAAGGGGAGGGGGGACGAATTGTTTAGCTGTAGTATTTACGGTAGCGTTAGAGTTAGCGTTGGTATTATGGGGACAACCAAACAGTTAATGGCGGCATCTATTGGCGTTTGGAGGTAGCAATGGTAGTTGTGTTGACAATAAATCTCTCCTCTCTTGTGATCCATATTGGCTTCAAAAAAAATTGGGTATACAAGCAATGGTATTACCGTATTAAGGTACTTTAACTGTGCATTAACGAGCTGGGATCTATCTAAGGGATGTTATTTGTATTTTAGAGAATAAAGGGGTTCTTGTAATTGTAAAAGTATACAGGGGTGTTCAGTGCAATCTCCGTAGACTCTATTTATGTGTCTGTGCTACGCGTGGTCGTAAATATCACATCGTAGGTTGCCACGCGTACACTAATTGATAGGTGCTGATGCTGACGAAGCTGTCTTTATCCACTGCGGTCAGTCCCCTCTATTTTCGTCTTGAGAAGGGCATCCCGTTCCGTTATCCACTGAACCCATGGACTCGCTTGATTTTGCTTCCACGTGTGCTTCCTTGGAAAGGACAATTTGCCGGGTAAATTGACCAGCCCCTATATGGTATCTTTTGGATCCCAAAATACTACATAAGTAATTATTTATTATTTTTATCTTTTAGTTATTTTAATTGTAAATTTATTTAAATAATTTTATTAAAGAAAAATATATAAAATCTAAAAAATTATCTTTTAACAAAATGAAGTTAATAAATAGTATATACATATATATACATTACTCGAAGATGATGCTAATTTATTTTATTTATTCATTTATATTTTTTAAAACGTTTCTAAAACATGTATTCATTTTTAAAAGCTAACTATCAAGTATACTTTAAAATTTATGCAATGTATCTACTTTTTTATTTTTAAATAATTTCAAATCGTTGAAGAGTATTTTGAAAGTTAATTAAAAATTCAAATATTTGTCTCATTTAAAAATTAGATTCATGAGAAGAAACAAATAAATTAGGAAAGAAAGAGTATCAAAATATGATAAACTTTGTCTTTTGTTTTGCACTTTTAAATTGACGTGATATTTATTTTTAATTAATTTTGAATGGGCTACTCAGTCAAAATTCCCTACTAATTTGATTTCTTAAGTATAAATGTTTCAAAAAGATCACTTCCAAACTCAAGCACACAAAACTTTTATTGAACAAAACTATCCTACGCAAATGATCACCCACCCGTCATCAACACCACCAATTACGTCTCACCTCTGGTCGGCGACATTGATCTCCATCGGCGATCTTCACCTTTGCCCGGCCAACATCTCCAACAACCATCTCTGGAATGGCAATTCTCCACTTCCAGTCGGTGACCATGCAATCCCCCACGTCTGACAAACCATCGAAGTGACCACTCCACCCCCACAAATTTGTCCTCTTTTGCTTTTAACGAGTTAGTGAAAATTCACTAAAAAAATATATACTTAGGATGTAAGGTTATTTATAACATTTCAACACGTTCCTCAAGTGTGTTTGAGATTTCCTATATAATTAAGCAAGTTAGCTTAGGTGGTGAGGCTAAGTGAATGTTTGACATAGTTTATGAGTATAAATTTATGTTGTTGTTTTTTTTGTCTTTAAAACCGTGTCAGTGTGTTTTACACATTTTATATTTTTTTTCTTATAGGTCAAAATAACTTATAAAAGTTAATTCTTCAAAATAACTTATTTTGAAGCGTATTTAATTTATGCTTTTAAATAAGCAATTATAACAAAAGTTCAACTGTACAAAACATTCTCCAAGTCAGCTTCCTCCCCGCCCACCAACTTATTTAAAATGTTAAGCTATTAGAGAGATGAACACATTTATTATTTATAAGATTCTTAATAATTATATTTAAAAAATCAAAAAGTAAAAAAAGGGATCATATTTGAAAAAAATTATTAACGGAAAAGAGGCCCAAAAAAATTTATTTTTTAATATGTTTACCGACAAACAAACAAAATCTAATAAAAAGTTATCAAAGATCGCAAGATACTAGAATCATGTCCAAAGAATCAAATAATAAATAAAAATCACAAAAATAGGTTCTATTTTGTTTTATATCTGGGACTGGATCTCATATGTTCTCTCCAATTATTGGACCACCGACAATTCAACAAACAAACATGACATGATTTTTGACACGTTTTAATTTATGGTGTCGTAGGACACAACACAATGGCAACTGTGGATTATCTCCAAGTCCTTTGTTTGTCTCTCCCATAACCACTTGTCCATTGGGCCAATGGCAACATCGAATTAATTACCCGCCCTATGATCAGGATGTGGCCATGAATCTGGAAGGATAGAGGTGGTGGTGGAGATAAGTTTTTGATAGATTTTATACAATGTATTATGGCGTGTTAACTTTTCTTTTGTTTCCAGAGCTTTCGGAACCAACGACATGGATCAGTATTGTTTTTAAAATATTATAAAATAAATTAATTTTAATTTACAAATGCAAAATACAATATGTGTCCCAAATCAATACTGTTTTTTTTTATTTTTTATAAATAAAAACGATATGTACCAAACAAATAGATAATACACTAATTAATTTTATGAGTAAAATCTATATAAGAATAAATTGATTCTTTAATAGATGATGCAATGAAAGTTAAACAATTCAATAATATAGATTATGTTTTCTTTCGATTGTGTTTAATCAAATTGTGGTAGGATTTTTTTTTTTGCCCCCCAAAAAATTGAAATAATGCCTTTTAAACTCCACGTGGAGTTCTTTAAGCCAAAAAAACTAGAGTAGTGCTATGGGTATCCCAATATTACACCCCAAATGCACACTTGAGTGAGGTGGAGCATTTGAATTGGCTGGGTGTGGGGTCCACCCAGTCATGTCAGTCAATCCAAATGCTCCGCCTCACCCATGTGTGCATTTGAGGTGCAACATTGGGGTACCCATAGCATTTTCCAAAAAAACTATTTCTGGCTGATTTGAAATTGGTACGGGATCAATGATAGCTGAAGTGATGGTTGAGGGACGCGTTTGTGGCAATGAACATGTGTGCATAATGTTGGAAGGGGAAGAAATTCTCTGCTAATTTCACATTATTTATTAACTATTTGTAAATTATGTTTTTTTTTTTGATTAACGTCAGAGTATCCCAAGCTGGTTTGAAACCGACCCAGACTAATCTCCGATTCCATGAGCAGCTAGACCTTCACACCTCATGATGTAAACGCGGATGTGCGACACAACCACCAAGAATCGAACGCAATATCTCCGAGTGTTAGCTCGTGTACCTGACGTCCGTCCGAAATGACTATGCCATTTGCCCGAGGTCTGGTGAAGTTTGAAACCAAGACTTGCGTCTTGGATAGGATTACCCTTACCACTTGGGCTAACCTTGTCTTCTTGTAAAGTATGTTTTTCAACACATAACACCTGGTTTTACTATATTTCATTCTGTTTTCACTCCATTTCATAGCCCTGTAACATGTGCAACAGGGTGCTTTCACAACATTTATTTTTTGTTATTAGTGAGTGAGCCAGAAGGCCCAAATCAGCATGTACATGACAGACAATCATTTCATATTGTTATGCTATTTTAAAAAAAAATTGCTAATCAACATTTATTGAGTGAATAATAAAATAAAAAATTGTTTAAAAAATATAAAAAATGTATAAAAATATATAAAGAATGACGATAACGTCACGATCATTTGCATGAAAACACCACGTTTACCCTTAGAACCTCCCATCGTTTAATGCTGTAGTTTTAATTAACAAGTTTATATGCACTAATGCCCATAATTGATGCCAAAACAGGATTCCGTGCACATAATTGACGTAACGTTAATTATTGG
>BRYF01000003.1:352500-360000 GCA_030159135.1 Actinidia polygama | reverse complement strand
GGAAATTCAAAATCAATGAAGACTGCATATTATGCTTCATTCCCCGCCAAGTTTGGGTGAGCAATGCCGCCGAATTATCGCTTTATAGTAAATTCGGTCAATATCTTCGCGCTAAAGCTCGGTTGATGAACTTTTCTAGGCGAAGATACCCAAAGCCACGACAATGTCAGAGAGGGTAATGTGCGAGTTTCTTATGCCACCCACACATTTGGGTTCAAACTTCGATGATATAATAGGCTAACTACCAGACATGCCCTACGGGCATGATTGAGTCAATCGCATATTCGCTGACATGACAGTTGACATGTCTTCACACACGTCGAGCTGCACTATAAATGAGGACATACCCTCTCTTACAATGACTAATGACTCTAAAATCAAAGCTAAAAACCTTATTCTTGCTATTTTCTCTCTTCTTTTCGGTCACTGACTTAACCGTAAGAGAGTCGTCCCGAAACAGTTCTAGGCGTTTCTTCTCTCGCTCTCTTCTCTTCTTTTTCGGTCATTGACCTGATCGTCAGAAACTCGTCCTGAAAGAGCTCGGGACAATCCTTCTCCCTTTTTTTATCTCGCAGGTCCACACAGCAGCATCCAACCCCCATATTTGGCTTGTCAGTTGTCAACAACAGTTAATATTTAAGATCGATTTCTTATCATCACCGCCACCTCATATAAATCTAATGAGAAGACAAAGTTCCCATACTAATAAAGTTGCATTTGGTTAGCAAAGGCTATTGCAATCCAAACTGCAGAGAGTTGGAGTCTTCCTATCAAATCAAGACGGAAATCGAATACAAAAAAAGAAGAAAAAGAGTAAGGATTGGAGATGGTCTATTATTCAAAATCATAATCCTATTTACAGCCCATAAAAATCGTACCTCAAATTCCGCTTGTTCCCAGACAATCGAAGCAATGGCAACTGCTCTTTGTGTCGCAAATCGAAAATACCCACAGAGGGGGGTCCAAGTTGACAATGGGAAGGAATTGAGGATGACGGTTTCGGCGATTCCAGTGGGCTCCTCCATAAAGCTTCCGGCGGAGACGGCGATGCGGTGGCAGCCGTATGTGACGGAGTTTTCGGGTTGGAGGTGGGAGTCGAATTCTGTATTGTCGCCGGAGCTCGGGTGCAGATTCGCAGTCAGGCCCGGCCCTAGGGCTAAGGCTAAAAGCCCAACCCATGACTTTGGGCCAATACCGACCCAAAAGAAGATGGCCGGTACAGTAGGGTGTTATTGGGCCAGCCTTTTTTATCAATATTTTTTATTCAATTGAAATTGATATATTTATGTCAATTTGCACTAAATAAATATTTAAAATTTTTATTTATTTATCATGTGAAGTAAGTATTTGAGAAATTCTCTTATTTAATGGATAAGTTTTTATTTTCTCATTTAGAAATTTATTGATAATTTCATATTTATTATCTTGTATAGTAGTAATCTTGTCCATACGATAATTTATATGTTAATTATTACTCAATATGAAAATTATATTAGTAATTTATCAATTTTTGTTTAAAAAATTTATTATTATTAGTTTGTCTGTTTTGAGTTTCATATTGAGATTGATAAGTTGATAGTTACTCAAAATGAACTTTTAAAAAGTAATTACTTACTATAAATTTGTCGTAGAATAAGTATCCTTCGTTTTTAATTGGTGTATAAGAAGTCTTATTGTCTATAAGAGAATATTTTTTTGTTCTCATCTAGCAATCGTGAATGAAATGGACTTTTTTTTATTTATTATCAAAGTTCTCGTCCACTATCTCAATATACTCCCAAATATTGGACCACGATATCTAAAAAATTGTGCACTCCAAGATTCTTAACTATCCCATCAAAAATAAAATCGGGAATCAAAAGAAAGAGTTATCGATTTGGGGTCAATCAGCTCTTTCATTTTGTGAGAACCTATTTCATTGTCTTGGTGGCATTATCCCAAAATATCTTTGTAGACAGTTGTGTGGGACTATTGGTGGCCTTAAATAAAACGACTTTAATAGTTCAATTAATTATAAAGAAGGCAATGCGGACCTATTTTGTTTATTTGGTAGATGGACATATTGAATTTCTTAAATATCGGTCTTTTAAAATGATGCAACATAAAATTAATGTTGGACCCTACTTTGACGTACTGAATCATAATCATCCATATTCAATGGCTACAATTTAGTCTTAATCAAGCTGTCCATATGCACAAGTACAGCACATGGTGGTGACTTTTCTAAAGTTTTGATTCCCTAAACAAGTATGTTCAACGAAACATTGTGAATCAGACTGAGTTAATCCAATCAGTTAGAGCCGTTACAGCTCATTAAGTCAGTATTTGAATCACGAATTTAAGAAGAGATTTGTGAAGAAAAATAAATAAATAACTAAATTTAAATCGTTGTTTTAACTTTTTTCTTTTTTTTTTTCCTCAAATCTTTAATTCAAACAAAGCATAAGAGGATAAGCACTTTCTCTTCATTTTTGTTATTGTGCAAGTAATTTTTTAAGTCCATGGTCATTGTCTTAGTATGTGTTTCTTATCCCTTACAAACGAATGACACATCTTCGAATTGGGATTTTCAATGTGGAGAGATAAAGATCATTACAAGACTTCAAGTCAATTGGCCTGTGCATGGCTGGCCGTCTTATCAATGAATTCCTACACTCTGGCAACGAACTTATTTGCCGTCTATTTCTATCTACGTGACCTAATCCATATCAAAATGGAGTAGTTTAGATAAGCTTTGGATCGTTCGATAGTGCAGCGAATAGTCTAGGTGTTCATTTTTTTATATAAAAAATGGAGTCTATCGCCTTTATGATTGGAGGGTTTTGGATAACGTAGATTTTATTTTGTTAGAACCGATAGATAAGAATGTTTTCTATTGTTGTTGGAGCTTTGGAAAATGAGTGTCTTCTTTAATCTATTATTATAAATTGGAAGATATGGCTAAATACACTTCAAAGGAGATGGATAGAGGTTTCAAAATTGCATACAAGTATATGTAAAGTGTACATAAATATATAAAAGGGTGTTAGAACATATGAAAAATATATTAAGAATTTTTTGTATTTTTGATTTTATATGTTCTTAACTATTGTCTATTGAGTTGTGATTAGCATAACTTATTATTATTAGGGTTTTACGGAGTCTACGGATAAAAAAAAGTTGCCATTTTTTCATCTTGATCAACAAAGAAAAATTTTATATTATTGTTGGGCGTTTTTTAACAAGGATTTTCTTTAGCTACGACAAGAGGGTATATTTTTTTTTTGTGTGTGTTGGGTCTCTAGATAAAAGGGATATTTATTTATTTTTCTGGGCAATGGGCAGCTATAGCACGGCTTCATGGATTGGGGATCTGGGTATCTTGTTTATGGCAAGACTCGAACTCTTTACTCTTATTTTTGATCGGCAAAAGAAATTTATTAATACTTCTCTGAAAATACAACCAACACCCACCAAACTTACAAAAGTTTTTAGAAAAAAGTGGCATCATTGCACACACAAAAAAATATCTCAACTGAGTTGGCACATAATTCTTTCGAACTCTTTACTTCTTGACGAGAAACGAAGTTTCTAACCAACTGAGCATGCTCCAATTAGGTTTTCCTAAGTATTGTAATTAATAAAATCAAAGGAAATACAAATTTAAAACTTCAAAAAAAAAATTTTTAAAATCCTTTATACAAGCGCCTAACTCGCTTTATAAATGGGTCATCCCGGTTGAACCCGCTGTGCCACAACTTACATGAATATAGAATAAAATATTGTGCCATCTCTGAACCCGCTGTACTCCCATTGACGTGAATATGGAGTATTTTAAAACCTGAAACATTGTTCAGTGGACTTGGCAAGTCAAGGAGACCAAGAGATGCATGCACCACTTGTATGCTGTGGATGGAAGGCAAAGCCACATGCACACCTCTCCGTGTGTGGGCTCGCCCATCTGACTCTGCCCGACCAGCACGGCTCTATGTTTTCCACATGCAAAATTGTTGAGTCCAGTCCATCTGGATGAGTCTAAGTTTACTTGGATGAGTTCAAATCCAGTAGCCAAGCCCAAGTCCGGTTGGGGCTCACATGGAGTATCCAAGAGAGGGTAGGGTGCTTGGATTTCAATGATGTGTGTCTTGTGGACTGAGAGCAGATTGTTGTGAAGTGAGATTGAGAGGCAAGACAGAGAGAGATTGTCCCTTGGTCTATAAAAGAGAGGGTAAGGTGCTTAGATTTCAATGGTGTCTGGGCTGAGAGCAGATTGTTGTGAGGTGAGATTGAGAGGCAAGACAGAGAGAGATTGTAATCCATTCGTTCGATCAGTGGATTGTTGATTTCTCTTCGTAGACGTAGGCATCGTTGGCCAAACTATGTAAATTTTTATTGTCTTGTGTGTGTGATCAGTTATTTATTTTAAGCACAACAATTAAACAATTTCTCATACATAAATTTATTCTCAACATGGACATTCATAAAATGGTACTTGGGGTTTTATATCTTAAAATGAAAAATATGACCAAAAATCACATATTTTATGTGCGTAGAAACATTCTTCCACCAACGCCACATTGGATCAAGTTAGGTTTCCAATTGGCCATATCCTCCGAATGTTTTGACAAAAGAACATTTAATAGAGAAAAATATGGATAAATTGTAAAAATGGTTCCTATATTTTAAAATCTTGTGATTTTAACCATACATCTTGATTTTCTAGCCAAATCAGTCCAATCGGCAATGATTGTATGTTTTTTTTTTTATGGATTTTCGCATTTTCGTGACATGTACCATCATTTGAAGGATAAAATCGCTCAATTCCCAAATATCACAGGATTTGAAAATAGAGGGACCAAAATTGATGTCCTTTTTTGATAATTAAAATAGGAAAACGATAGAGACTGTTTTTTGTAATTTACCAAAAAATATATTAATTTGTAAATAACTAAGTCCATATTAAGATTTTGATAGTTTTTATAGCACTACTGGGTTGGGCCCCAACCCACACACTGTCTCCATTTCAAGCTTTTCACCGTCCAAAACAACGATATATACTCGCTGTCTTCCAAAACATAATAATATGCTTTCGAAACCACAAAGTCCAATTGAACAAAAAGAGCACATATATGACGTGGAATTGTATTCCAAACTAAACTAGATCCTCTATCTTTATGCATGAGATGTGGTATATATATATACACCATGTGAACGGAGTCTTTCTCGCCAAAGAAATAACATGTGGAAGAAAATTGTGTGTTTCGTATAAATGATATTCTGAGCTTAATAACAGAGAGGTAAAGTAACACTGTTCTAGCAATTTTGGTGATTGAGAATGCAGCAGATGTGACAAGTAGGAATTTGAAATCTGGACATAGAACCCATAACAAAGCCCAAGTCAATTCCAGATCTCGATGAAGATGAACTGGGCCATTAGGTCGGTCAGGTATTCAAGTCTTGACAAGAATGTCATCAGCTCAGATTGGGAGACGTTCCGGTTCAGAAGGTCATGACATTGACTTAGGGTCATTTCCACATTCTTCTACTGCTAGTGCTAGCTACTAGCTACATGGTTCTGTAATATGAAATGGAAATGATTGGAAACAGTAAGATGAGATGAGATTATGACAATTTCTTTATGTACCTAAAAAGAGATTAAGACAAGTTGGAAAAAAATTTAAAACAGAGCAGTTAGTTAGAAAAAGTTAAAATTAAAAAAGAAGCACTAGTTATATATGTTTGGTATTATTAATTTTACCTATATAGTTTTTAGGCATTCGATTGGTCGGTCAGCTTAGACGTCTCGGTCGGTTGGTTGCTGAGATCTTGAGGCTGAAGGATCAGGATTACACATGACGTTGCTGACAAATATGTCTTATCTCTTGTTTTTATTAAATAAAAAAAAATCTCAATATTTCATAATCTAAGAGCTATACACTCCACTGTACAAAGTCTACAACAACGTGAAAAAATGGCACACGAGTAACCATCACAAACAAAAGAGATAGATACAATTGTGGGTTGGGATTCTCTGTTTTAAAATATCCATGCCCTCATGTCTCAATCTATTCAGGTTCGCACGATCGAAGTACTACTAATATTTTTATATAATGTTAATATAAAACAGATCGTGCCAACATAAATACATTTAAGATCAGAAGAAAAAAAAAATCACAACAGTGAAATTCATTACTATGTCGTGTGTTTCACTTCGTGGATTTAGGGGAAATACCAAACCCAAGATACACGTTTGTCTTTGGATATGATCTTGGATCACTAGAGCCACATGTGACATTATCATTGTTATTACCTCATGCTATATCTGCAAATGAAAAATTCTTTACAATTTGGATTGTTCTTTGTTCATAAGGTTAATTATATTTTACCCACTTAAACTATTTATGTTTTTCACTTTACTCCCTTAAACTAAAAATTCTTACAAGTCACTCTCTCAAACTATCGAAACAAAACTAGCCCCCTACGCCGTTAACAAAAAAAAATAGAATTATTAATTTATCCTTAATTTAATTTAGGGTTACTTACACTTTAATTCCTTAAACTATCCACGATTTTTTTTTAATTTTATTTTATCCTTTTAAACTTTAATTTACCCTTCATCACTCTATTTTTCTCTCTTCTATAACAATCCCCACCTTCGAAAACTCTAGTACTGGTAAATTATGTTTCTTTCTCTCCTAGCAAGGCCTTGCAACTTCACCATCATCTCTCTTATAAAAGTATATGTATATGTAAGTTTGCATATTTATCTATACATATATAATACATCATATAAATAGATATATATTAAAATTGGATGTATCTTATCTATAGTTGGAAAAAATAACAAAAGAATTATTTGTTATATAAATAATAAAGATTCTAAAAAAAAGTGGATAAGATTTGTGGGTCTTGATCGGGGATCCTGGTTTTTTCATAGAGGAAGAGAAAGAGAGACGGGTATATGTAGGTTTTGAGGGTTCTTATTGTGTGTTGGGTATGGGTGTGAATGGGCATCCAAAGAGTGGATAAAAATTGATAATTTTGTTTAGATTCTTGAATTTTGGAGAGGGAGAAAGGGGGTGGAAATGTGGGTTTATAACGGGTTTGGTTTATGTTGTCAATGGATATAAGAAAAAAGTGGATAAAATTTGTGAATTTTATTTGGAATCTTGAATTTTGGGATGACTTGCATGGGTTTTAGTTTAAGGGGGTAAATTGAAAAATGTGTATAGTTTAAGGGTGTAAAGTGTAATAAATCTGAGGGGTAATTTGCAATTTGTTTCATGTTAACGCCGCTTTTAACCTTCATTACTGAAGGAATGTTCTAATTTTCAAATTATAATAATTTAAGGGGTGACTTGCTAGCTTTTTTTACTAAAGTTAAAAATGTGAATAATTTGGGGGGATAAACCATAATTAACCTTTGTTTTCATACCATTGGGCAAAAAATAAAGTATTAAAATACTTACCGAGTTTTCAAAGCCTTTAATTTTTTTTTCTAAGTGACACTTAACCTTTGCT
>BRYF01000003.1:345000-347500 GCA_030159135.1 Actinidia polygama | reverse complement strand
AGAGAGAGAGAGAGAGAGAGAGATATTTGTATTTGCTCCCAGGGCGTAGCTCAGTTGGTTCACAGGTGGCAGATTGCATCCAAGTGTGCCGATTCGAGTCATGGCAGCCGCAGTGTGGGAGTGTCACTCATGAAATATGGAAGAAAAAAGAGAGAGAGTAAGAAATTATGGGCATCATGAGAAATCAAATAAGACTTATTTACTTTTAATAGAAAATAAATTTTAGTGCTATTTTAGTATATAAATTGCAATATTAAGTACATAATTTTTAGATACAACTTCAATCATAATCCTCTCACAAAAAGTGAGTTTTACTGTTATGGATTGAGCCTGATTTTTATTCCCTTTTCACTGTTTTTAGGCCAAATAAATGATATAATTTTTTTTATTACATTTTTCACCCCATTCATCTTCCTCAAACTCAGCTTAGGAATGAATGTCAATTGCAGCAACGTTTAAGTTATTGTGTCCATTTATGTACATGGACGGATTCACATTTTGTACTTGCCTGTTGGTTTTTTTTTGCGAAACGTCTCTCTCTCTCTCTCTTTAATTGTGGGGGCCATGTGCCCTCCATAAAATATCTTTCACAAACTTTGGACTTTGACACGTTTCGTTCGTGATGACGTCGACCCAAGACGTCACGAGGAATTGGCGACAACACGTACCAAGTTAAAAGGATCGTAGTATCCAAAAGAGTAATTTCCAAGACCCAAACGTTCGGACAAGATTAGATTAGATTTTATTGACAAAAAAAATCAAGTAGTATTTTGTAAAGTTGTTAAAAAGATAACTCACCCAAATCCAAATAAAAATTTGAATAATTTTAGTCTAAGACCACAAAATAAACTTAAAAGTCAAACAGAATTAATACTAAAATTTGATGAACATAAAGTTATTCAGTTTTCATTTCTAATTATTTTCTTTTCCTTTAAATTTGTATTATTATTACAACACGTGACTTCACGAGTAAATTTTGAATGCATCGGTTATATTATCTGGTGTTGATGAAATGATATCACCATCTAATGATATGCTTATACATAGGATGAAAGAACCTTAATTACTAAATATAACTCTCAATTTTAAAAATTTACCAACTTTTATATCAATATTGTGAGTTTTACTATATAAATATAATATTTTATAATTAAATTGTAATCCGCGGGTGAATTTTTTCCCCCTTGCTATGGAAATCTGACATCCGATTGCGAATCCGTGTTGACGTACGCATTTTTCAATCGTCTGATGCATCATTATTTAGGTAACTTATCTTACAACGCATACGTGTCACCCGTAACATTATAATCGTATAGCTTGCGATGGGCCAAGGCTATACTTCTAGAAATCCCGGATGGATGGATGGATGGGTGGGCAAAGTTTTCCAACTCCAGTAGCGAAATTCGGTTTCGTCAGCCCAAAATCCCCTCTGGACCATTACAGGATTAGGCCTAGCACGGGAGTGTTGGGCCCGCTGGAACAGTTGAAATTTGTTGATTTCATTTTCAGTGGATTGCCAGGTGGAATTATAATTTTAAAATTTTTTACTTGTCTCATTATTTTGTAGAATTTATTTATTTTTTTGTCCATATATGATTTTATATTATGGATGTCATGGTCGAATGCTAATTCAACACCTATTCATGTCAGCAGCATCGTTGGCACGACAATGACATTGTGGCAGTTTGATCTAATTTTTTTAGTTATTTTAATATTTGATTTTTTATTTTTGTTTTTGTTTTTGTTTTTTAATAAAAAAAATTAACTATTTTATTTAAAATTTTAAATCTTTTTATACAAGTGGAGTTAAGAATTACTGCAAAGAAGTTACGGAACTTAGGTTCAGACAGAAGAACTAACGTAATTTTGAAATGGTTTGTTTTGGACATCCTACTAGAAAAAATGTTTTTTCGGGTAAAGGTTGGCTTTTTGATTATGTCCCTACATCTGATTGAGCCCTAATAATTTTATTTTTTTGGACTTAATAATAAACGGGCCCATTGTTAAACAAAAAGTAAGGGTTCTATCCAGAGTTCTTACATCGCCCGTGGTTCTCATCTTGTCCATCACTCTGAAGATGAGGTGAACTTGAGAATGAGATTAACCTCGCCAATCTCCACATCGCCATTCAATATAAGGATGAGATGACATTGAGACTCCATCTCCACCACGTCTCATAAATTCACGTCGTGTTCTCCATGTGGTATTATTCTCCTAAGTTTTCTCCGATATCCATAGGATCTCCTTCCATACTTAGCTACCCGACGATTTAGTTGTGATCTTCTCGCACGGCCCTCCATTCTCCATTTATAAAAGGTAGCTCACCATTCACCATAAAGGGGTAACAACACTCTTACTCTTTGAGTTATATCCATATAAACTTTATATTAAGCTTATTCTATTCATCTCATCTTGGTCTCATCTCTACGCCAGAGGAGTTTGTAGTTGCCTCACCCTGGCCGGTAACGTTTGTTTTCTTGCGCAAATCGCCGAAGTCATT
>BRYF01000003.1:287500-290000 GCA_030159135.1 Actinidia polygama | reverse complement strand
TGATGAATGTGATCACCAGAGATAAGCGTTGACAATTGATTGTGTCAGCAGATGTCACAAGATCAGACAACAATACCATTGGTAGGAGATTAAGAGCAAGTTAAATTATGGATGAATAAGGCTATGTTTGAAATCAGTTTATTTGAGTTTTTTAATTGTCTTTTTTACTTAAAATAAGTAAAAAAGTCAGTCATAATTATTTTTTTTGCTTATTTTTATCTAAAGTAAAGCTAAAAAAGCAAAAAAAAGCAAAAAATCTTAATTTTTTTGATAATAAGCTTAAAAAAAGTTTGACTTTTAAGCATTACCAAACGTAGCCTAAGCTTTGACAATTGATTGTGTCAGCAGATGTCACAAGATCAGACAACAATACCATCTGGTAGGAGATTAAGAGCAAGTTGTTCTGTGATATACATCGTCTGAACAAAAATGCGGAGATCATGAATGTAAGACCAGGGAAACTCAAGAGAATGGGAAATTTCAAACAATCAAACTATGATGAAGCAACGGAGGGAGAGAGAGAGAGAGAGAGAGAGAGAGAGGAGGGCAACTCAAGTGGAATAAGTAAAATCTTTCCAGAGCCACAAAACTGCCTATCTAATTTCCATTTCATCAGAAGACCTCTCCAAGACTCCAACCATCCTGATTTAGATACAGAGATCCATCCATATCCCCCTCCCCCATCCGAATACAAAGTCGAATAGGATTTCATGATCTTCCTTATCCACAAACAGAAAGAGGACCTATACCAACCAGTTAACAAACTTCTTTTTCGTTTTTCTACCTGTAACTATGTGAAACTATTTCGAATTAGGATCACCTCGATTCATTTCATCTTAACATTATGTCCCCAAAAACAACTTTTCACGAAACACAACTGTGGGGTTCTTTGGTTGAGAGAAGAGAGGAAAAGAAATCGAGGATAGAAACTCACGGTGCTCTTGTGGCGGTGATGAGAGTTGACATGCTGGACCTAGCTGCAAATGTGTTAGTAGGTTTGCTGGACCTAGTTGCAACACAGAAACAGTGAGAAAAGACCGTCGAAGCTCACTGACGGCTCTCCAACGGTCAAGTTAGATGACCGGATATGTAGAGAGAGAAAGTGTATGTATGTTCTTGTAGGTAAAATCACGTACCTTTGTGAGAACAACAGTTCTCCTTTTATAGTTTAGTTCAACGCATTCTTTGAAGTGCTAGCTGTCTTGTCACTAGAGTAGGCAACTAACACAGCCATGCCCCTAAGGCTTGGTTGGTAGCTAGCTATCATGTTGTTGATGTCTTGATCCAAGTGTGGGGCTGTCAGAGGATACCTTGTCGAGCAAGCCACTTCTTTGTCTCTGATATGTCTTGGGATTGCCGCACACTAACAAATC
The DNA here is from genome assembly GCA_030159135.1 of Actinidia polygama. Lineage (NCBI taxonomy): Eukaryota > Viridiplantae > Streptophyta > Magnoliopsida > Ericales > Actinidiaceae > Actinidia > Actinidia polygama. The sequence continues at coordinate 288,627 of BRYF01000003.1, read as the reverse complement.
TTGACCTAACTCGGGTGTCTTGACCTAGCTGCTCGGGTATCTCGACCTAGCTCAGGTATCTTGACCTAGTTCGGGCAGAGCTAGTACTTGGTATTTATACCCTTATAATTGCTCCTCAGTTCGCATGAGCTGGATCATTGCTAATCGAGGTTATGTGAATTGGATATCTAAGATGTTCAATGTAAAATCTCGTGGGCCAGAGTTCGGAGTTTGCGGGAAACTTGACTAACTTCTCCAAATGTAAAACATTCGTGGGGGGAGAGCTCAGAGCTGGGAACTTGGCTAGCTCTCTCATAATGGAAAACCTTCGTGGGGAGAGCTCGGAGCGGGGGGAGCTCGGCTAGCTCTCTCCAAATGGAAAAACTTTCGTCGGAAAGATTTAGGAGCTTGCGGAGAGCTGGACTAACTCCTCCAAATGGAAAACCTTCGTGGGGGAGAGCTCGGAGCTGGGGACTTGGCTGACTCTCTCCTAATGACTTGGCTGACTCTCTCCTAATGAAAAACCTTCGTGGGGAGAGCTCGGAGCTGAGAGGAGCTCGACTAGCTCCCTCCAAATGCAAAAACCTTTGTCGGGAAAGAGTTAGGAGCTTGTGGAGAGCTGGACTAACTCCTCCAAATGGAAAATCTTTGTGGGAGAGAGCTCTAAGCTGGAGGGGAGCTCGATTAGCTCTCTCCAAATGCAAAAACCTTCGTGGGGAGAGCCCAGAGCTGGGGGGAGCTCGGCTAGCTCTCTAAAAATGGAAAAACCTTCGTTGGGAAGAGTTAGGAGCTTGCGGAGAGCTGGACTAACTCTTCCAAATGAAAAACCTTCATGAGGGAGAGCTCCGAGTAGGGGACTCGACTAGCTCTCTCCTAATGAAAAACCTTCGTGGGGAGAGCTCGGAGCTGGGGGGGCTCGACTAGCTCTCTCTAAATGCAAAAACCTTCATCGGGACGAGTTAGGAGCTTGCGGAGAGCTGGACTAACTCCTCCAAATGGAAAATCTTTGTAGGGGAGAGCTCGAAGCTGGGGGGAGCTCGGCTAGCTCTCTCCAAATGCAAAAAACTTCATGGGAAGAGCTCGGAGCTAGGGGGAGCTCGGTTAGCTCTCTTCAAATGAAAAAATCATCGTTGGAAAAAGTTAGGAGC
>BRYF01000003.1:182500-185000 GCA_030159135.1 Actinidia polygama | reverse complement strand
AATAGAATATAAAGAGATTTAACAACTTACCTAAACTACTCATCCTTTACAAAATAAATATACTCCTAAAACTGAAAAGAAAAGATAACTAACTAAGCAAGGGATGAACTTTGGTACTCCTCCTTCCAATCTTATTTTCTAATGCTTGCATAAAACTGATGGTAATCGAAGCAACCCCTCACTTCCATTTCTCATGGTATTCTTGTCTCCCACAGTTCTTCCCTCATGAACATTACTCTCTTCCTTTTTCTTTTCTTTTTTTTTTATTCTAATAGACGCTTGCGGCATTTAATTGTAAACCTAGTGTGCCTAGTATTTTTTGTAGTTAATTTAGTTGTTCTAGCTTTCGAGTTCTTTTTATCTTGTAGTTAAATTCTTTCATCACTTGATGAAGAATTCATACATTTTCATCTCGTTTTTTGACAAGAAAATTCTAAAAATACAAAAAATAATAATAAAAAAAGAGAGAAACAAATAATTATTTGTTTGTTGAATAAGAAAATTTTTGTTGTCTTTATTATTTTTTTCCACAAACTCAAACAAAAAATTAATTTTTAGATTCCTTTTGTCAGGAGAAATAAAAAAATGTATAAAATGGAAAAAAATAAAAAATAAAATAACTAAATTAACTTTAAAAAAACTAGGACTTAACCAAAACTGTTTTTTTATGAAGATATAGCTTCCCATAAGTATGTAAAATTGGATTGCACAGTCCAAGCATTTGGGATTCTATTTTGGGATATTTTTGATGATATAAAATGTTCATATTGTAGAATGAATCTATCGTAACGATTAGTATCGTAAAAAAATCACGCTGAGCGAACACAGTTTGGTATCCATTCAGCATCGTTTTATAACTTAGTAAATAAGGATGACATACATGAATATACCATATAACTTAGTAAATAAGGATGACATACATGAATATACCATTTATCTCGATATAAATTAATATTGATGGGCAATTGATCTGTATCCGATTAATGTATTTTTTGACCGTTTTAAAGTTTTCAATGACGTTAATAACATGTAACGGTCTGAATTATTAAAATGAGCTAAAATCGTATCCCAAAACATTGAAATTATATTAATACAATAAAAAAATGAATTGCAGATAAGCCTTTTTTTATTTTTTTTTATGCCATTTGCCTGCATACATTCATCCACGTGCATATTCAATTGTCTGTTTCTCATTGCTTGGATTTATTTAAAATTCAACACAACTTACTTGAAGTTTTTTTGACTAATAATCTTAAAAGTTATAATTTATATAATTTTTTTGATTAATAATCTTAAAAGTCAGGGATTCTATCATTTTTATTTTCAAAACTATTTGATTGTTTTTTAATTAGTTCTTGAACTATCAATTGTATTTAGTTTGTCCTTAAACTTTATAATTTATGTCTATATAGGCATTTTATAATTACAAGTGTTACCCTTCTAATTTTTTTTTATTCTTAATAGGGTTTTAAAATTATTTTTTTAATAAGACAATAAATGTTATTTGCTTTGATAAAAACAAATATTCTGTTTATACAATAATATTTACTAACTTGGAAATGTTTACCAAACAACCCAAATTTGTGACACATTCAAAATTTTCCAGTATCCCATTGCTTATCTGAAAGGTCAGTAATTCAAGCTTCGCCAAACCAATCAAATTGATAGACCGGCCAACCCAAAACCAACGAATAAGAAATCCGTACCCGTGGGCGACCCAACGAAGACCATCAACAAGTCAACTCCCACGCGCGAAAACAGCGCGTGTAACCTGTCAGTCGAGCTTTTGAAACGCCAAATGCAGCGGTATGTATGTATAACGACGTGCAAGAGAGAGAGAGAGAGGGACAGAGAGAGAGAGAGAGGGAGAGAGAGGCGGAAGAGAGAGACAACAGCAAGCGATCACCATGAACCTGTTCAGGCTAGCAGGGGATATGACCCACCTCCTCAGCATAGTTGTCCTCCTCCTCAAGATCCGCACCATGAAATCTTGTGCAGGTATTTATACATATACACACACAACCCTATTCGAGGTATCTCTATTTCTTCATCCATTTTTATAGTTTTTTCTTTGTATTTCTGTTTTCGATCAATTATTATTGTTTTTGTTACCAAGCTGCTTGGTAGATGAATTAATTAAACATGTTAGTTTATATTTTTTTCTAGTGTTTGGGACTTTGCTGTGAAATCAATGACCCTAATTGTCTACACACTTAATTTTCCTGCAAAATGTGTGGCAGATTAGTATTGCATAATAGAAGATTGATAAGATTGTTTATTTGGAGGTCACCTTAATCAGGGCCGGCCCCGACATATGGGTTGCCCTAGCCCGATCCCAATATAATTGCCATTGTACTATTAATGCATTACCAAAAAAAGTCATACGAGTTATAAAGGAAAATCAAAATCAAGCTTACATTATGCTATGAAAGGTACTGTAGATAATTGAATTGAAAATCTATAATACCTAAATGCTGTCTTATCAACACCCCACAAAATT
>BRYF01000003.1:125000-130000 GCA_030159135.1 Actinidia polygama | reverse complement strand
TTAGCAACCGAAGGTTATGTCACAACCTTCAATGGCAATTCTTGGAAAGTTTCCAGAGGTGCAATGACAGTTGCTCGTGGCCAGAAGAGTGGTACACTCTATATGACAGCAAACACTTGTGGGTCAATTGCAGTTGCAGACAGCAAGGACGATCCAAACCTATGGCACCAAAGACTTGGTCACATAAGTGACAAGGGGCTCAAGATCATGCACTCCAAGGGGAAACTACCAGACCTACAGTCAGTTGACACTGACTTATGTGAAAGCTGTATCTTTGGGAAGCAGAAGAGAGTTAGCTTCATAAAGAGTGGCAGACCGCCTAAGCAAGAAAAGCTTGAGCTAGTTCACACGGATGTTTGGGGCCCAGCTACTGTCTCATCCATTGGCGGGAAGTCATACTTTGTAACTTTCATTGACGACCATTCCAGGAAGGTGTGGGTTTATTTCTTGAGATACAAATCAGAAGTGTTCGAAGTATTCAAGAATTGGAAAGTCATGGTGGAAAATGAGACAGGCCTAAAAATTAAGAAGTTGAGATCCGACAATGGTGGTGAATATGATGACACCGGGTTCAAGAAGTTCTGTTATGAAAATGGCATCAGACTAGAGAGGACTGTGCAAGGGACACCGCAACAGAATGGCGTAGCAGAACGAATGAATCGAACATTGATTGAGAGAGCCAGAAGCATGCGGATACATGCAGGATTGCCCAAGCAGTTCTGGGCAGAGGCAGTCAACACAGCAGCCTACTTGATCAACCGAGGACCATCAGTTCCGCTAGAGCACAGAATACCAGAGGAGGTTTGGAGCGAAAAAGAGGTAAAACTTTCACACTTGAAAGTTTTTGGTTGTGTATCATATGTGCATATTAGTGACCAGGCTAGGGGAAAGCTTGATCCTAAGTCACTAAAATGCACCTTCATCGGATATGGTGGAGATGAATTTGGGTATAAATTCTGGAATGACCAGACCAAGAAGGTGATCAGAAGTCGAGACGTGATATTCAATGAGAGGGTGATGTACAAAGACAGAGATGCACTACAATCTAGTGGTGTAACACTGGGTGATCCTATGTACGTTGATCCAGATGATATCCCAGATAAAAGTAAAGTGCAACAAGCAAATGAGAGTCCTCAGTTAGAGGAACAGACACTCCAGAGTAGTACACAACAGACTGATCCACCACATTCTCCATCGCCATCTCCTATACTAAGGAGATCTTCACGGCCTCTTGTACCAAACAGAAAGTACATTAATTATTTACTACTCACTGATGCTGGAGAACCTGAATGCTACGATGAAGCATGTCAGGTGGAGGATGCTAGCAAGTGGGAGTTTGCAATGAAAGAAGAGATGAAGTCCCTTATCTCTAACAAGACATGGGAGTTAGCTGAGTTACCCGTGGGAAAGAAAGCCTTACACAACAAATGGGTGTATCGAGTCAAGGAGGAACATGACGGTTCCAAGAGGTACAAGGCAAGACTTGTAGCCAAAGGCTTCCAGCAGAAAGAAGGAATCGACTACACCGATATATTTTCACCGGTTGTGAAACTGACTACCATTCGATCAGTTTTAAGCATTGTTGCAGCAGAAGACTTGCACCTTGAGCAGTTAGATGTAAAAACTATTTTCCTACATGGTGATCTTGAGGAAGAAATATACATGCAGCAGCCGGAGGGTTTCTCAGAAAATGGAAATGAGAAGCTCGTGTGTAAATTGAAGAAGAGCTTGTATGGATTGAAACAGGCTCCAAGGCAGTGGTATAAAAAGTTTGACAGGTTTATGCAGACAAACAACTATTTCAGATGCAATGCTGACCATTGCTGCTACTTCAAAAGATTTGAGTCCAGCTACATTATTTTGCTACTTTATGTCGATGACATGTTAGTGGCAGGATCCGAAATGGGCGAAATCAGAAAATTGAAGAAGCAACTGTCGAGTGAGTTCGACATGAAGGACTTGGGCGCAGCAAAGCAGATTCTTGGGATGAGAATCAACAGAGACAAGCCAAATGGTACTTTGCAGTTATCTCAGGTGGAGTAAATTGGGCGTGTTCTGAAAAGGTTCAGCATGAGTGATGCTAAGGCAGTTAGTACACCTTTGGTTAGTCACTTTCGACTATCCAAGGAACAGACACCCAAGACGGAGGAAGAAAGGAACTTCATGGCTAAGGTTCCATATGCCTCAGCCATTGGAAGTCTCATGTACGCCATGGTTTGCACAAGACCAGATATTGCTCATGCAGTGGGAGCTGTGAGCAGATTCATGACTAATCCTGGAAAGCAACACTGGGAAGCAGTCAAGTGGATACTAAGGTATCTACGAGGCACCACTGAAAAATGCTTATGTTTCAGAAAAGGAGAATTGAGACTACAAGGCTTTGTAGACTCGGACTTTGCTGGTGAGGTAGACAATAGGAGGAGTACTACCGGTTACATCTTTACGGTGGGTACTACAGCAGTTAGTTGGGCATCACAATTGCAAAAGATCGTTGCTTTATCTACTACAGAGGCAGAATACGTAGCAGTGACCGAGGCCAGCAAGGAGATGATCTGGTTACAGGGATTGTTAGCAGAATTGGGTCTAAAACAGATGAAGAATATTTTGCACAGTGACAGTCAGAGTGCTATACATCTGGCAAAGAATTCAGCATTTCATTCAAGGACCAAGCATATAGGACTTCGTTATCACTTCGTCAGATCTTTATTAGAAGATGGGGTGTTAATACTTGAGAAGATCCAGGGCAGTAAGAATCCAGCTGACATGTTAACCAAAATAGTTACTACAGAGAAACTGAAGCTGTGCTTAGCTTCAGTAGGTCTTCAAGGATAGAAGACAAGAGAGTCTCACACCCAGCTCACTGATAGATGCGATGGATGAGTTGCAGATCAAAAGTCTCCAAGTGGGAGATTGTTAAAGAATGAAGATTTTTTGTGGATAATGGAGAATAAAGCCATGAAACATGCAACTCATGTTTTGTGGATGATAGAGATAAAGCCATGAAACATGCAACTCATGTTTTGTGGAGATAAAGCCATGGAACATGCAATCCATGTTTTGTGAATAATGGAGACAAAACCCCACCACTCACCTATCTTTATGAATTTTATTTGTGCCCTCCATTTGCTATAAAAAGCCATCAAATGGCAAAGGAAGTATATGTGAAGAAGAATCACCAAGAGAGTAAGAGAAAAATTGCAAGTGTGCAATTTGAGAGCAATTGTAGAGAGAGAAAATAGTGTTGTGTTTGTGAGCCAAAAATACGGAGTGAGTACACACACTGAGTGTGGGTGATACACAGTGTGTGTTTGTGTGATACACAATTTGTAAACACAATATTTATTTAGTGAAAGTGGGTGTGAGCGGTGGACGTAGCCAAATTGGTGAATCACGTATATCCTCGTCTTGTGTCAATTTCTCTACATTCATTCTGTCCATTTGAATTGCATTTTATTTATTCTCTTGAGCCACTAAATCCCAAGGTCCTGAAAAAATCATTGGTGAAATTTAGCAGCGTCTAATTTCCTAACATAATATTCCCGAAATTTGGCATGTCAATAATTTATTTTATCACTACGGGAGTGTCATAGGGGACTTACAACTGGAATTGAATCAGAACCCAAATCCTAAAATTTTATCAATGACGGGCATGTGCGTAGGACATACTCCCATGGCACACGTAGGCCGCCTCCGTCCGCGCGGCATTACAGATCAATTATGTTAGGGCAAATTATAATGACCTCCCCTGAGATTTGTCTAAAAACAAATTCCCCCCAACGTTTGAAAAATTAAACTGACCTCCCTATCAGTGGTTGTCTCTTAACAGAGTTAAGAGAGATGACAAATTTACATTCATGCCCTCAACAATCTCTCTCTCTCTCTCTATGTGTGTGTGTGTGTGTGTGTGTGTGTGTGTGTGTGTTGTGTATGTGTGTGTGTGTATAGATAGATAGAGATAGAGAGAGAGAGAGAGAGAGAGAGAGATGGATTTGGGGGTTATTGGGGTTTTCTTTATCAATGAATTAGAATTTCTATCAATTGTAACTTTTGGGTTTGATCTGGAGAATGATTTTGGGTTGTTGATTTAGAGATTGATTGGAGGTGGTTTGGATTTTGGGTTTGATTTTTGGGTTTGATTTTTGTTAACGTACATATGTGTGTGTGTGTGTAGAGAGAGAGAGAGAGAGGTGAATGATTGTGTTAATTGTGAATGTGTTTGTGTGTGTGTTTGCGCACGCGTGCTATGGTGGATGAGAGAAGAAGGTGAAAATGGATATAAACCGAATTTTTATTGCTCATGTCATTATTATCCATCAGTTGACAGTTACTTGAGGGGACAAATTATAGTAAAATTCTAAACTTCAAAGGATGGTAATTTTAGTTTTCAAAACATATAAAGAAAATTTATATTAGAGACAAACCTTAAGAGAGACCATTGTAATCTGCCCATTATATTATGTACATGTGTGTCTTATCCGTCTCCAAGTGATCAATGCAAGCCTTGAGACTTCATAATAAACAGATACTCTTTCTATATGCAATCATGTTGTTTAGATTAATCACTTTTAAGATGAAAATACTATTAGGATTTGGTCTAAGAGTATTAAATAATTTCTAAAAAAATAGTATTACTATTATTAACATAAATATTTTTGTACACCTAACTATATAAACTTTATTATTGGGTTGGTGTAGATCGCACTTATATAGATCTCATGTGGAAGAGTGTGTGTGAGTAAAAAATATTATTTCTTATTATATTCGTAATGGATTTTGGAATGCAACTTTATATATGAGTCAACTTGGATTCCGGCCAACTTTGGTGCCTCCCTACCCTGGTGTTGCGAGTTTGGTTCCAATTTGGATTCATATTATTATATTGTTTTTAGGTCAACCGATGCATTTTCCCTTGGAGTGCGTGTGGGCGATGAACGTACACAAATCTTCAAAGCATCATAGGTCACTACCCATCACGGGTTATATATATTTATTTATTTTTT
>BRYF01000003.1:7500-10000 GCA_030159135.1 Actinidia polygama | reverse complement strand
CCCATTGGAATGGGTGTATTTGCTTTTGATGTCCTATTTTGGCAGTTTTGGTCATAGCTCAACACGTAGAGATAAAAATTCGAGAATAGAAATCCAAATAAATAGCAAATGAGAAGCAAAAACACTTACAGGTCTTCTGACAATGACCTGCAGATGTTGGGGATTGGCATCGGTGTCAATCGAGGGAGAGTATGGACAGAAGAGAAAGTGGCTTGGACGCCATCGCACTCCATCTGTTGCCAACTCTGAGGATTGAGTTTCGCCTTCCTTACCAGTACTCACCTCCTCATCCATGACCTCCAGGCCTCTATTACTGTGGGTGATGCGAGTATAAATAGAACTAGTATACAATAATAATTGAATAAAAATGTGAAAGCTCCAATCCACAAAATCAGCGAGCTGACTGGAAACCCATCGGATTCAGCAGTCTTCTGGCAAAATCGAGCAATTTACCAGAAGATTCCAACCCCATCCTCATCCACCGGATCCCTCAGCAGTCACAATAATAACAAAATTCTTTCAAATAGATCCATCAAGATCACAATTACAATCAAAATCGAAACAAATCCTTCACGTGTACCACCTGGATATATCCAGATTTCTTCTTCTTTTGGCGCAAAGCAAAAGAGGGGAAAACAAGAGCAATTGAATAGGAGAATCAGTCGCAGATCAATAAAAAAGATAATCAGAGAGACGAATGTCGATCATCAAATTAAAAACAAAGCACAGTAGGAGGAGGAGGATCAAAAAGAAGAAGACGATGACTAGGATACATGAAGAAAAATATACGGGTGCGAATGACGAAGAAAAGAACCCAGCCACCGTCTCCGCCTCCAAATGGGATTTTCACTTTTGTATTTTCTTCGCAAGGGCAAAACCTTGTGCAAAAGCTCCCCCGTCTTGGCTATTTTACAAATAAGCTTAAAAAAACATGGGTAAATTACACTGACCTCCCCCGAGATTTTTGATGAATACAGGTGACCTCTGACTCATTTTTGTGCAAAAATGACATTCTTTACCTTTAATTTAGTACTTTTAATTTTTTTTCTTAATAAAGTCATTAAGATAAATAAACATTCTCTGTTTTTAAAATGATTGATAAGAAGTTTATTTTTTTAAGTATGTTTAGATTATGAACACTTAAAACGTAAAATATTTAGATCTTATTTTTTAAAAAAATATTAATAACAAAGTTTTTTTTTAAGTATATTTTTTCGTTAAGAATACTTATAAAAAACTATTTAGATTAATTTTTTTAACAAAAAATACATATTAAAAAAAAATAAAATAATTTAAAAATAAATGATCTCCCTGAGGTTTATATTTAATACAGGTTTACCCCCTCACCTTTTGGAATTTACATTAACCTCCCTTTAGGTTTAAAGTTGGGTTACAAATTTTCCCCTGTTAGTCGACTATTAAGTCAACTAATGGAATTTACTTACATCAGCAGTCCACTTTCACAAAATCCCCAATTTAACCTTTTCTCCTTTTCCTCACTCCTAAAATTACAAACCCATGGCCATAGCCACTCCTTGCTTTCCTTCCACCATCGAAGCCTCTACACAAATAGGGCTACCACCAACTCCATATCTTCTCACTCCCACCACAACCTCACTAACCATAAACCATAGAATCCCCTTACTACCACCACACTCTAGCTTCATCCCCCACTTCAACACCCACTACCATAGAATATTACCACAAATCAATCCCTGAAAATTCAAAATACATACCCAGTTCCTATATATGTAAGACCCCAACATCTATACATTCATTTTGCTAACAACATGTTTTCACGGGATGGGGAAAAAGAAAGAAGCAACAAATAAAAGTGAAAATAGAGAAGGCACAATATGGTTTTCGGTTTTAGGATTTGTGGTTTAGGGTTTAGGAGTGCGGTTTTGCGGTTTTGGGTTTTGCAGTTTTGGGTTTTGAGGTTAGAAGTTTAAGGGTTCGAGGTTTTGGTTTTGGTTTGAGGGTTGGGATTTAGTGGTTTTCGGGTTTAGTGGTTTAGGGTTTTGAGCTTAGGATTTAGGGGTAAGGGTTTGGGTTTTGGGTTTTGGGTTTTGGGGTTAGGGGTTTGCGGGTTTGGGTATAGGGTTTTAAGGTTTTAGGGTTTCAAATTTAGGGTTTCAGGATTAAGGGTCAGAGTTTAGGGTTTAGGGATTTGGGGTTAGGGTTTCGGGTATACGGTCTCGAGTTTTGGGTTTCAAGTTCAGGGTTCAAGGGTTTGGGTTTAAGGTTTAGGGAATAGGGTTTAGGGACTACGAGTTTAGGAGGGTTCAGGGTTCAGGATTCAGGGATTAGGGTTCAGGGTTTAGGGGTTCGGGGTTCGAGTTTAGGGTTTAGGATTTAGGGGTTAGGGGTTATGGGCTAGGGTTCGGGTTTCGGGTTTAGGTGTAATGACCTGGCCCGAGGCCGTTAATTAATTTTCTCAAATATTCATCAGTCTTCAAATATTTATTTTTACAATGTCTAAAAATAATAATTATTACAA
>BRYF01000002.1:16832500-16840000 GCA_030159135.1 Actinidia polygama | reverse complement strand
TCTCTCTCTCTCTCTCTCTCTCTCGTCAAAGTGATCCCTGGGATAAGGAGACGGAAGATGGCGTATGCTTTGACTTCACTGTCCATACCATCATCATCAATAAGGCAGGCAAAGGCATCACTGATTATCGTCAGGGCAGGCACTAATACTAATACTATGGCGGCGGCGGCGACTCCTTCCCTAGTTCAATACCCCCGCGTCTCATTTGCTTACAACCTTGTCCATAACAAAAGAATAGGCCCAGGCCCCGTTCGATGCCTATCAGGTACCCTACCCCTACCCACTATTTTCTGATCTCCTTCCTAATTCTATTAGTAGTTGTTGCATCAGTGGTTGGTTTTCGCAATTCATTAATTATGTCAAATATTTTTGAGATTTGGCTTTTTCAAACTATATATACTACTGTATGTTGTTTGGAGCTTGCATTTTTCCTGTTGAATTTCCACAATTGGGAAATAATTCAGCCTGTGCCACAAGCATACACGCACTTTCAGGAAAACAAGAATTGATTAAGGCTCGTAAACTTTCTTTTTGATTCTCCCCCAACTTATAGCGTTTGACAATTCAGTTTCCCCTAATATGCTCTGACACAAAGAATTAGTTCATTCTCGTGGAGAAAAATTAAACTGTAGAGTGGTTATAATGGAGTAGTTAGGCTTGCTGTTGTAGTGAAATGGCATGACGTGGTAACCAATTGTCAATTCAGAATCTTCCATTTCCAAGGTTCATAACTGAAATACGAGAACCGATGGGAAAAAAAAAAAGCCTAGAGGGGACAGTAGGCTAATTCCAGTTCCAATTTCAATTTTAAACAAGGCTATACAGGGGTGGAGCAAAAGAGGGGAAGCCATTGCCCCTCCCAACTTCTGTGTAAACTCATATATACAATGTATGCCTATACATGTCCAAAACAAATTATACTATTGGCACCCTCTCACAATTTTTAAGATGTTCAGAAACTTTTTTCCAATGGAATATGATACAATCATACAAATATGATACCACACTTGGGTACTACGTGATGTGACAATTAACATGCACCAATCACATATGTTATGCGGGCCCATTAGATGATGTGGTTAATCGCATATAAGCCATTTATACGATGATACCCAAATGTGGTCACTATAGCCTTGTCGTAATATTATTTACATGTTGCCCAACAAAAAAAAATATTTATATGCTTGGGCTTTAATGTATTACCCAACTGGATTTACCCATTAAATAGAAGACATGAATATCATGCATTTAAGATAGAAAAAATATCAAGCCCGAACAAATGTGATGAAATAATATTACACAACATGATAAATCTAAATGTTAATTATATCTTTGAAACCTCGTGGGGTGAGACTTGAGTAGACTCATGAGGAAATTGTTTCGTTGCGTAAGAATATGTGTCGAAACATTTGTGAAGGAGACAACTGATCTCTAAAGGTTTTATCGTTGGTCGAAACAGCTTGATCTCTGTTCTTCAAACGGCTCTGTTATCACAATGGGCAAGGGTTCATGGGATGAACAAAGTACGAGAGGTTTTTTAAAAAATATCACTCAATTTAAGGTAAAACTGTGGAATCTAGACCCAAGAAGATAGAGAGTGAAGAAACTAGTGATCGTGCCTCCTAGATGCTTAAGAATGTCTATCTAAAACTAAATGATGAAAATGAGCGCTTTTTATAAATTTGGCTGACGAAATGGAATAAATGGGCAAAACTGGTGTTTAGGCCTCGAGCCCACTCTCGAGTGCTCTATCCATCACACAAAAATGCAATTGGTACCTCAGAGCTCGACAATGTGTGAGTGCGAAACCTTCTGCACTTATTTCTATGCTCAAGAACTTTGTCTAGCACTGAAAAGTAGTCTCTAGATCTCTGTGGTTGATTATGTACTAAGCACTATGTCAAGCACTAAACTCTTAGGCTTAATTTCTAACCTCAAATAAAATGAGATTATACGAGGTAGAAAAGTATTTTTAGATGAGGATGAGTACGTACTAGAGATATGAATGTGTCATAAATATGTGCAAGGGCTTAATAAGGCTTATATATATATATATATATATATATATATAGGTTTCGGAGCGACGATATTTGTACATGCATGATCTTCCTCCATGAATGCCGAAGCTTGGCCAAACGTGGAGAATCTAAATATACTAAGCTTAAAAACGCAAAACCCAAAAGATTAAAATACAGAGTCCGATAGTTTTGTCTCACGAAAAATTGCCAACTACCCAATCAATAATCGTATATTTATGTATTAGTATATTAACTTGTGTTCTTGTATGTGTATATATATGATGCTAAACATGCATAATCTTCTAATTCAATAGTTCCCATGCATAAACAAGCTGTGCCCGTTCCTCGTGAATAATTTATTGTGAAGGTAGCTGAATCTTCACATTGCATAACTCCTAGGGGATCGCATAAATCGGCGCAGATTAGGAGAATATTGTGTTCAGATGTAATATAGAGAAAGATAACCAGTTTTCAGTTTTGGGCTGGGTACCAGGGGATGCAGATATATTGATTGGCACTCAGACTAGGGCCCCTGAGCTATTTGAGCAAGCACACCACATCCAATTAGTTGCTACTCGTAATAATGTAGTTGATAACCAAGGTAATAGTGTGTTAATATGACTGCTGATAATATGATTGGACAATATGACTGCTGATAATATGATTGGAATTGGAATTTGGAATATTAGTGGCCGTAATGACCTCATGAAGTGAAATAAGTTACACATTTAATCGTTGATTCGTTGATAACAAATTAATGGGTATTGGTGAAACTAAAGTTAGAAGGGAACATTTGGATGCTACTGTAGGGGCGTTAACGACCCCATAAAGCAAAAATAAGTTACACACTTGATTGTTGATAACAAATTAGCTATGATGGGTATTGTTGAAACTAAAGTTAGAAGGGAATACTTGGATGCTACTGTGAAGCAGTGCCTACCTTCTACTTCTGTTATCATTATCAATAACATTGGTGATGGGTGTGTGGCTAGGATCTGACTTGGGATTCATCCATATGGAATATCACCGAAAATTTTTCCTCTGCTTAAGGTGATTACTGTGGAAGCAGTGCATGTAGCTACTGCTACTAGTAGATACCAGGAAAGCTTTGAATGTATCTATAGTATATGTGTTTAACAAAGACTTTGGGGCATTTGAGGTTCCTCGGTAGTTATATTGGGGATGGTTGCTAATCCTACTTGGGGATTTTAATGTAGTTAGAAAACCTATTGAAAGACTTGATATGCAAGGGTATGTGGATGCTGATGCTAATAATTGCACAGATGACTTGAAGAACTTTCGGATTAAGCAGGTGTCTGGATCTCCTATGCTTTGGATGTCTTAAAACTCAGAGTCAGAGCTTAAGTAGTGGAATATAAAGTATTACACTGAACTTGATAAGAGGGTTATGAATGCTTAAATGTGTCTGGATAAAATACAGAAGGATTGTCTTGATCTCCCTTATAGTCATGAGCTACAATGGAGGAGGAGTTGCAAATATGTGGACCTCTGTGAAGCTGAAGAATCTTTTAAAAGGCAAAAGTCCAGGATTGAATGGTTGGCACTTAATGATCAGAATAATAAGTTATGTCATCGCTAAATGAGTTCGCGTAGAATGAGGCATAACATTTTGAGCCTTCTCAATGATGAGGTACTAAGCTGGATGAGCCTATTGCCATCAAGAATGAAATTGTAAGTTACTATTCTAAGTTGCTGGCTACTAAATTTGATCAAAGGAGAGTTGCTAAAGATGTGATTGAGCTAGTTATTAAATCCAAAGCCCCATAGGGCCTAAAACAGCTTGATTAAACCAGTTACAGTGGAGGAAATTAGGAAATCTTTTCCATAAAAAAAGAACAAGTCTCCAGGCCCATATGGCTACAATTCAGCATTATGTCAGAAAAAACTGAGAAGAGATGGGTCGAGATCTAGTAGAAGCAGTCCGGCACTTTTTCTCCACGAGTTTCTGACTCGAGGTGTTGAATAATACTGCTATAATTTTGGTGACTAAGACAAGTAGACCAGATATTATAAGGAATAATAGATCTACTGCACGTTGCAATGCTCCTTACAATGTATTACTTAGGTATTGGCTCAAAGGCTACAGGTCATCCTTCCTACTGTAGTCAACCCAAGTCAATCAGCATTTGTGAGATGAGATCCATATCTAATAATAGGGTTGCAAATGAACCAAATCTTTTGTGAATAACTTGAAGCTCAGCTCGTTATGAGCTCGTTCAACCTCGTTTGATTAATAAACAAACCAAGCTCAATCCTTGATATTAAGCTTGTTTAATAAACGAGCCAAGCTCAAGCTTAGGTGAGCCTGAGCTCGGCTCGATTAAGCTCGTATCAATTTTATTAATATATAATTATGTTATTTTTTGTCTAGCAACAGTTTGAACTTCTTCAAGTTTTATTGTAAAATGCTAGCTTGAACAATAAATTAAAAATATTCATACAAATAACAAAGTAACAAAAACACATTACTGAACAATTTATAAAGGTTTAGAGTTTTCATATTTCCCTGTATGTCAGGTTCAGGAGCAGCAGGACATAATTGATAGTTTTTGAGTAAAATTTATGATATTTTTGTAATTAATGATAAAGTTTTATTTGTAAGCTTACTTTGTTTGCAAGTATAAATGTATAATTTATTTGACTCATTAAGGCTCGCGAACCAACTCAAGCTCGACTCAGGCAAAAGACAACTCGGTTCGAGCTCGCTTTGTTAAATTTACATTAAGCATGAGCTCAAGCTTGAACTTAACTTAATAAACAAGCTTGAACATGCTAAAGCTCGGCTTATTTTGCCTATGTCGGAGATAAGTTACAAGGTATCATAGAGATGAGCCTCTTGCTAGGTGTTCTATAAAATTGATCTTCTGAAAGCCTATCATTCTGCAGATTGGAGTTTTCTGATTGATATCATTACAGTTGTGGAACTTCCCTAGTCAATTTATTAGTTGGATAGAACAATGTGTCAAATTCGATGGAGAACTGTTGTGGGGGTGGGGGGTGGGGGGTGGGGGGGTTTCATGGGTAAAGAGGGCTCAGACAGGGTGACCCTATCTCTCCATATCTATTTTTGCTTGTCACGGAAAGATTTTCATCCCTCCTTCAGTGGAAGACTGACCGTGGGGAGTTTCCTTAACACCCTAATTGTCAAGACTTGAAGCTGGCCCAATTAGCATTTGCTGATGATCTGTTCCTAATGCGCTGTTCCTAATGCGTAGTGCTGATTCTAAATCTATCCAGTTGATTAATAAAAATTTACAAGAATTCTATTACTTTTTTGGTTTGAAGCCTAATCTCAGTAAGAGTGCAGTATTCTATGCTGAGGACTGAACTTTCTGAGATTTTACCTATTCCTGAAGAGAATCTACAGTTAAATACATAGGGGTTCGTTTAATCACTACCAGATTGAAAATTGAGGATTGCATGCAATTAAAGTCTAAAATGTTGCAGAGAATCCAGAGTTGGGCAAACAAAATGCTGTCCCATGGGGGTAGAGCTCCGCTCATTCACTATGTCTTGTTTAGTACCCAAGTTTATTGGAGCTCTCTTTTCATTTTGCCTCAAAAGGTAATTAAAGATGTAGAAGGTGGTCTCAGATCTTTCATCTCATCAGGTACTGAGCTTAAGCAATCTGCTCTGCTAAAGTGAAAGGGAAGCATATTTGTGCTCCTAAGGAGGAATGAGGTTTGGGCTTTAGATCTCTAAAAGAGTGGAATAAGGCTACAATGCTTAGACACTTACAGGTTGTGTATTAGAAAGCTGATACTCTCTGTGTTAAGTAAATTCACACTTATTTCATCAAGCAAAATTGTATCTGACATGTATTTACCTGGGGTTTGCTCTTGGACAGTTAGAATGATTTTCAGTTGTGAGAGTTGGCACATCCATTGATGAAGCATTTTAAATGGTGATGGCAAATCTTCCTTTCTCTGTCTTGACCCCTAGCATCCATTGGGCCGTCCATATAAGAGGTTAGGGAGCAAGTTGTTTTTAATCTTGGAAGATCCCAGGAGGCTAAAGTTTCTGACATAATTCAGGATGGCCATTGGAGGTGGCCTAGGAGATGGAATAGAGCAACCATGAAATAATATGGCCACTCCCCTAGAATTTCTTGCCTTTTACTACAAGGCCAAACAGGGTGGTTTGGCTCCCTCATCCTTCTGGTGAATATTCAGATGTTTCTGTTTGGCATGTTATTAGAAAGGTTTTCAATAAGGTGTCTTGGTGGAGCCTAGTTCGGTGTAAACATAATGTCTTAGATGGGCATTTATTTAATGGTTCTGCTTCAAGGACAGACCTGCTAATAGGGGCAGTTTGTCAGTTTGTCCTTGCACCTCACTACTCATTGGGTAGTTTTATTTCAAATCTTATGCTATGTTCGTGGTACTACTTCCAGAGCTTAATTTTATCATTTGCTTCCACTTCAACTCTTCGGGCACACCCTAAAGCTAATTGGGCTAGTGATGTTTCTGATTGGAAGTCAAGTACTAGTTTTTGAGTTTTCCTTGGCAGCTCTCTTATTTCTTGGAAAAACAAGAAATAGTCTGTCACTGCTTGCTCTGCTGCTGAAAGCCAAATATCGTGCTATGGCTCATGCTACTACTAAGATTGTTTGGCTCCGTTGGCTTTTCTTTGATTTGGGTGATTCTCTTTTCTCTCCTACTCTCTATTGTGATAATAAGTGCTATTCAGCATACGTAGCACATCGAGATGGATTGCCGTTTTGTTCGTCAGCATCTATAGTTGGGTTGGACACTGTTGATTTGCCTTTTATCTCTTCTTCCTTGCAACTTGCAGATTTCTTCATGAAGGCTTACATTTCAGCTCGTTTTCGATTCTTGATGAACTCTCGGTGCTCTTTGGACTCGCATCATGTGAAAATAATTTAGTTCGTTTAGTTATTTCTCATGTTTTACCAAGTATATTGTCTTTAGAATTAAGTAGGTTTGCTCTTGTTATTTACTTCTAATATTTAGTTATGTGACACGTGTTTTGATATTATGGAAAAAGCACTAAGATATGATTTTCTCTTTTCTCTCAAGTAAATGATGGGCGGCTATCTACGTAAATAATGATTTCAAGCAAGCAAGTGGTTTCTTAATTTTTTTTGTTGATTCATGTCATCTACTCTAGCTTCCCATTCTTGCTTAATAACTTTTATTCGTTTGTGTATGTGGATGGGTTGCGAATGTGCAGCAATAACTCCCGAGTTGAAGACCACCTTGGATAAAGTTGTTACCTCGCACAAGGTGATTCTTTTCATGAAGGGTACCAAGGAGTTTCCTCAATGTGGATTCTCAAACACTGTTGTCCAGATATTGAAGTCCCTGAATGTACATTTTGAAACATTAAACATACTAGAAAACGATGTGTTGCGTCAGGGATTGAAGGAGTATTCCAACTGGCCAACTTTTCCTCAGCTTTACATCGATGGGGAGTTTTTTGGTGGCTGTGACATTGCTGT
>BRYF01000002.1:16752500-16755000 GCA_030159135.1 Actinidia polygama | reverse complement strand
TTTCATGATTTATAGAAATTATTTCGGTACTCATAAAAATAGAAAATCGCAACATGGTCAGAGTTGCATATCTTTTGCATTTCATTTATATTTTTGTTATAGGAGGAAATAAAATCTGATTAGATGTTGTATAATTCATATTTTAGGTGAGGGTAATGGGAATCGCGTGATAAGTATGCCGCCAAAATAGAAGATTGGCTTGTGTATCGAAATTTTCGACTTTGTTAAGATGAGAGTGTATAATTTCATAATAGTTTGAAACAATTCTTTTCAGTTTTTTATTTGAAAACAATTCAAGTGATATTAGTAGAGAATCTTTGATATATTTTTGATTTGATTAATCAAATATATTTGGTTATTTAATATTATTTTTATGCCTCTTGTGCCATGGTTGGCAAGCTTGGTTGTGTGCTTACCCTGTAAGCTTGGTTATTGTGATTACCCTGATTATGGTAAACTTGGTTGTTGTTTGCTTAGTGAGCTTAGTCGTTGATTACCATTGTGATTGATTAGTAATCTAACTTGTTAACACCTACCATTAGTGATAAAGAATAGTCTTTCTCATAACCACTATATGTGAGTTTGTGATTGAGGTAACGATACCGTCATAACTCCTGAGTTGTGAGGTTAAACGATCTATTTGGCACATTTTATAAAATTGTTAGTTAATTATTTATGGAAAGGAAGATTGTTGTAGATAAATTATTATTTTTATGTTTGAATGAGATTTATTCTCATGTTTGGAGAATTATTTACAAATATGGAATTTACTTTATGATAGAGAAAGTTGATAGTAATCATTTTGTATAACTTAATTGAGAAAACTGGTTATTTTAAATGAATTGATCCATCTAAATTTGTGTGTTAAGTTTTCTTTCTATTATGATTCTGTCTTAACTCTCCTGCTACCTTTTGGGTTACAGATTTTTGCTAGAGATAGATGTATATCCACTACAGTATCATCCAGGATGTTAATAGGGTAGTTGTTTTAATATTTGAGAGTTGTGTATATATAGTTATACATTTTGGGATTGTATACTGGACTTGTTTTTTGTTATGGTTTCAAAGAAGTAAAATTGTTTAGTTGTGGAGGGTTGCATGTATTGTACTTTAAAGTATAGTTGTAGTATGAAAGGAATTCAGTTGGAGATCTCAGTTATGTACTGAGTTGATGATATTATAGCTTGCTTTTATGTCTTTATTTGACAGGTGTATATGTTATATAGTGAACATGTTGTGATATGCCAAATTCCTCTGTGTAGGCCAGGGTTCTATCGGAGTGAAGTGTGAAAAATTTTGGTATCAGAGCTTAGCATATAGGTTATGTGGACATATAGAGTTCAGTATATATAGTGGACCATAGGTTGTAGGATTTTGAGTATTATAGGTCGAGTGAACTTTTGTATTGCTAAATGTGTGACGATTGGGAATGGGTAGTCATATCATGCATGTTAATGCTTGGGCATATATTTATATATATTTTTATGACAGCTTGAGAAATGGCTAATGAAGGAGAAGCATCATATATTCCTGTCTCAGTTGAGGAGTAGGAACAAAAAGTAGAGCAGGAACGGGTGAATCAGCCTAACCCAACCGACAAAATGATGGAAGCCATAGTTCAACTAACTGAGCAAAATGCTAGATTATTGGAGTTGCAAACAATACAAATTGGGAGATAGACTACTTCATTGATCAAACAATTCTAAGATTTGAGTGACAAAGAGTTTATAGGAACTTTGAGGTAGAAAATTGGCTAAAGGATGTAGTTCGGATTCTGAATAGGATGGGGTAACAAAAAATAAAGGGTTGATCTTGTTACATTTCTGTTGGGCGAAATACTCCATTGGTGGGAAGTTACAGAAAGACTATTGACTATGCCAGTACCTGGAATTGAACCTCCAAAGCCCAAAGTAATTACTTGGGAACATTTTGTAAAAAGTTTTTGATGAACAATATCACCCTGAAAAAGCAAGAATTTTTAAGCTATGTTAAAGAGAAGGATACAAGTGTGGCCGAATATGAAAAGGAGTTTACTGAGTTATCAAGAAATGCAACAAAGTTAATTCCTGATGAGATGCAGGAAGTTTAAGAATGGATTAAATTACAAACACATACAGGCACTAGGGTAATCAACACACGTAAGGCCATACGCACAGATCCTCTTCACTTCAAAGAACATATTTTGCATGTTGTGATATCATAATTAAATATTTAAAATGTTGTGCAAGGCATTCATGCCACCCTGAAATAAAGAATGGCATGAATGTCACAATGAAGCATGTTAGTGCCACGATCACGAATCTAAAATACTAAACTTACAAAATTTAACCCCACCCCCACCACCCGTCTCTCTACAATGCTCTTCTCTAAAATTAAACTTTCTGTCTTGATCATCCTACTCTCTCTACAACATCAGTAACCACCATGGCCCCATCAACGACCAACACCATCATCTCCGGTGCCAACAAAGCAAGAATTGAATTTTTTTTTTTTAACTTAT